>SEYY01023151.1:42500-87500 GCA_009176605.1 Armadillidium nasatum | reverse complement strand
CTGAGAAACAATGGTTTAAAAAATTTTGTTTTGTACCTAGAATCTAAAAGCATCATCATTTTCCAGGTTTTCAAATCTGTCGTTCATCTCCTTCATTAATGTTTCAGTCATCCTTGAAACTCCCTTAGACTTAACATTTGTTAACACAACTTTCAATGTTGAAACAAGTGGTATCACATCTGACAAACATGATTCAGCTGAACTCATAATTTACTTATAATTTTTACTATCCGCGGAGGCGGATGCGGTTGCGGATATTCAATTGCGGATATCCGGATATTGGAAAAATGATGCGGATATCCGCAGTTGCGGATGCGGATATCCGTCCACCTTAATAATAATATATATAATATATATAATATATAATATATATATATATATATATATATATATATAAATATATATATATAATACAGACGTCTTTTCTGCTCCTCAAAACTACACTAGGAAGGCGTACGTCCTAATGGTATCCTTCCTGTAGTTCTCAAAACTTTGCTTCTAGCTTGCACCCTTCCTTGGTAAACTATTTAGCTATTTCTTTCTACTTCAACCTTCCCTAATTACTGGAAAGTGCGCTCATTCAGCCTGGTGCCGAAAAGGGGACCCCTCTCAACCCTCTAACTATCGTCCAAATTTCTTTAACCATATTGCAATGAACAATTGCTATGAACAATCCACAATGAAAGAATAGGGAGATGTATAAATGGAAGAAGGGTGTAATTGATAGAGAGGAGGGGGTGCTAAAATGGTTTAGACATAAGTGAAGAATGAATGAGGACAAACGGTGAGCAAGGTACTTAGACCGATGTGGATAGGGGCAGGGGAGGAAGGCCGAAGTGGAGAGGAGGATGGAGTGAGAGAGATTTGGAAGGAATTTGAGTTTAAAGACGTAGAAGATGTGGAAGACAGAAGAGATGGAGGCGGTGGTAAAAAGGGTTGAAAGTAAGAATAGTATGTTTGTAAGGGAATTGTGGCGGGCACCACCCACGAAAGTGGGATAGGTGATAATGAATATATATATATATATATATATATATATATATATATATATATATATATATATATATATATATATATATATATATATTATAGGGGAGGACGTAGCGCCGTCCGAAGCGATGCAAGTACCCCCATGGGCTTAACCCACGGAGTGATAGGATGGGCTAGACCATTCCGTTTCACTCCGTTGCCCTTTGGTTCGTTCTTTTTCGCGTTTCATCTTCTCAGAGGGTCTCTAGTGTACCCTTGACTCACATTGGAGTGCCTATGCTCCAACCTTCCTCTTTCTTCACATGTGTCCTACAAATTTACAAACGCTTACACTTACATTACCTATTAAATGAATCAAAAATGGCGAAACATAAATCTGCCTCGGAGAATCCAGAGGGGCGGATTCCAAAAATAGCCCCTCATCCACTCCTTCCCCCATCACCACTTGGGAGTTGGTGGCCTCCGGTGATGGGTTGGCGCCACCAAGACCTCTATGCCGACTTGCCCTGGTGCACGGTCTTCGTTTTTCATTAATTTCTGCAACATTCGCGGTCTTTTTCTAATCTCCACTTTGTCGAACACCACCTCTCTTCTTCTAGACCTCATCTTTTTTCTTAACTGAAACTCAGGTGTCTGAGTGTGCTGACAGCAAACCCTATTCTGTTACCTCCTACTGTCTCTATCCTCAATTTTCAGCCAAAGGCGGATGTTGCGCATATATGTGCGCAACGATGTTGTCTGTTCTCGTGTCTCTAATTTGGAGTCTTCTGAATTCTCTACTTTATGGCTTAAACTTTCTTGCAATTCTACAACTAAATTCATTTGTTCTGTCTACTTATCTCCTAACTCTACAGACTATCCAAAATTCTTCGACTATCTTAACTCCAAAATAGAACACATTCTTTCTTCTTCTCTTTCTCCGAAATCATCATTTAGGTGATTTCAATGTTCACCACCGCCAATGGCTTTCATCTAGTTCTCAAGATCCAGCTGGTGAACTCGCCTTCCAATTTTCTATCCAGAACAACCTTGAGCAGTTGGTGCAACTCCCTACCCGTATCCCTGACCGTCTTGGTGATGAACCCAACATACTTGACCTTTTCCTAACTTCTAATCCTTCTCCTTATACTGTTAAACTCTTTCCTCCTCTGGGTTCATCCGATCACCTTCTTATCTCCGTATCTTGTCCTGTCTCTTCAAGTCTTCCGCAAGAACGGCCCCCGCCTTCGGCGAGGAGACGTTTCTGGCATTTCGGTGCCACTAACTGGTCTGACTTGCGGTCGTACTTTTCTGATTTTCCATGGAATGATTACTGTTTCCGTGGGATTCTGCTCTGGCATGGAGGCGTACATTCCATATTCTTTCCCTTCTACTAAACCTAATAAACCTTGGTTTAACTCTGCTTGTTCTCGTGCTATCCGCCGCAGGGATGCTGCCTTCAGGGACTACCGTCGTCTTCAAACTCCAGAAACTCACGCAACTTATATTTCATCCCGGAATCGTGCAAAATCTATTCTTCGAGATACTAAAAACTCTTTTCTCCGTCGCAAATGCAATAATCTTTCTGGCTCCTCTTCCTCTCGCCCTTTCTGGCATTTTGCAAAAAATGTCAACTCTAACTTTGCTTCTTCCTCTTTCCCTCCTCTAGTATCTTCTGACGGTACAACTGCCGTTTTGCCTTCCTCTAAAGCTGAACTCTTTGCTCAAACTTTTGCCTAATTCAACCTTAGACGATTCCGGAGCTGTTCCTACTCCTTCAACCCCTCCAACTCATTTATGCCTAAAATTGTAATTTCTTCTAAAGACGTCATTTCTCTCTCTGAGCTTAACACTAAGAAGGCGTACGGTCCTGATGGTATTCCTCCTGTGGTTCTCAAAACTTGTGCTTCCGAGCTTGCACCCTGCCTTGGTAAACTATTTCGTCTATGTCTTTCTACTTCAACCTTCCCTTCTTGCTGGAAACGTGCGCTCATTCAGCCTGTGCCGAAGAAGGGGGACCCCTCTCAACCCTCTAACTATCGTCCTATTTCTTTAACCTCCGTTCTTTCTAAAGTTTTCGAATCTATCCTTAACAGGAAGATTTGGAAACATCTCAATTCTTCTAATCTTATCTCTGATCGCCAGTATGGCTTTCGTAAGAAACGCTCTACTGGTGATCTTCTTTCCCTTCTCTCTGACTCTTGGTCCTCCGCTCTTCGGCATTTCGGTGAATCTTTTGCTGTGGCGCTGGACATATCGAAAGCTTTCGATAGAGTCTGGCACAAAGCTTTGATTTCCAAACTTCCCTCTTTCGGAATCTATCCTTCTCTCTGTGACCTTCTCTCTGATTTCCTTTTCGGTCGTTCTATAGCAGCTGTTGTAGACGGCCACCGTTCATCCTATAAATCTATTAATAGTGGTGTTCCTCAAGGATCTGTCCTATCCCCAACACTTTTTCTGTTTTTCATTAATGACCTTCTCTCTATTACTTCATCTCCTATCCACTCCTATGCTGATGACTCCACCCTTCATTACTCTTTTCATTTTGAAAGGACGCCCCTCCCAACAACAGTTAATAGAGGCAAGGAGGGTGGCCTTGGAGCAACTGACCTCTGATCTATCTCTCATTTCAAATTGGGGCAGAGAAAACATGGTCGTTTTCAATGCCTCAAAAACTCAATTCCTCCATCTCTCTACTCGACACAATCTTCCACACAACTATGATATCTTCTTCGAAAACACACGCAACTCAAACCTTCATCTGTCCTTAATATTCTCGGTGTTTCTTTTTCTCGTGATCTTTCTTGGAAAGATCACATTACCTCTCTTTCTAAACAAGCTTCTAAGAGGTTGGGTGTTCTGAGGCGCCTTCAGAATTTCTTCACACCACCCCAGTTGCTTGCTCTGTATAGGGGTGTTGTTCGCCCCTGTATGGAGTATGCGTCACACATCTGGGGTGGTTCCACACATACAGCTCTCCTGGAAAAGGTGGAGTCTAGGGCTTTTCGTCTTATCAACTCTCCTGCTCTTACTAATTCTCTCCAATCTCTTTCTGCCCGTCGAATTGTTGCGTCACTCTCTCTATACTATCGCTATTACAATGGACACTGCTCTTCTGAACTCTCTCGTCGCATACCTCCTCCATTGAGAAGGGCTCGTGCGACTCGTCTTTCTACACAGTCTCATCCTTTCTCTGTCCAACTCTCTGACCCCAGACTTAACCGCTATGCTCAATCTTACATGTACTCTACTGGTAAAGTCTGGAACACACTTCCTTCATCTATTTTCCCAACTTCCTATGACTTAACACCTTTCAAACGCCGTGTATCAGGTCATGTCGGCCTTTAATTTGACCATGTTTCCGACTTTCCTCCCAACTCTGGTGGAAAATTGGTAGGCCTCTGGCCTTTGCCCACCAGAGGAGAAATAAAAAAAAAAAAAAAAAAATATATATATATATATATATATATATATATAATTTTATTTTTTTTTATTATATATATATATAATTATCTATATATATCCGCATCCGCATATCCGCATCCGAACTTTCTAAATCAACATCCGCATCCGCACATATATCCGCATCCGCATCCGCATATATATATTAGGAAAAATATCAGATATACTATATATATATATATATATATATATATATATATATATATATATATATATATATATATATATATATATATATATATATATATATATATATATATATATATATATATATATATATATATATATATATATATATATATAGTGGAGAAAGCAATTATAATAATAGTATTACAGGAGTTAATTTAATTTGTGTTAAGACCAGTGATGCAGAAGTTTCGAATATCTTTTTTTTTTTTTTTTTTTTAATTCATTTATTGTCTTTCAATCCAGTTGCGGTAAAATAAATTATTGATTTTCCGGATCTCAAAATAAGTCAAATATTTTTGTGGTCGTTGTGAAGGTGAATTTGTAACCATAATGAACAAATCGTTTGGTAATATAAGACCAACAATCTCTAGAGTTACAGCTACTTAAACAAAGCATTACAAGAATTTCTATTAGAGTAAGTAGTGCCTTAAATTCAAATTTGAAAGAACGGAATCATGCAAACATATTTATGGATCATTTTCAGCTGCAGAACAACTGAAGTAAAAGTAATAGGTTTCACGCGCTCTGAAGTTCTGTAACAATAAACCTGTCTGCAGAGTCATTAGCAAATGCAGGAGTTTTTTTCGGGGTTGCGGTCAGAATTTTTAACCTGGGCGCCCTACCATATTTTGGATGATGAAAATTAATGTCTAAAATTTCAACATTGGTGTTCTTTGGAAGCTCTTTTAGAAATTACATGCGAAATCTATTATACCTGAGAGATAGATTTAAGAGAAAAAGTAAAGGTGACAAAAATTTCAGTTCTGCATAAATTTGAAAAATTATAAAATATTTTATAATTTCATTTAATCTATTTTAGTGATATTTTCTTCGATCTTGGCTGAAACATTGTTTTAATAATTTTTATAAGACTTTTTCTTTGCTTTCTTATTTGCAAATAATTTTTTGACTTATTTTCAAGAACACCCAGGTATCCAACACGATCTTCAATTTCTAATATTCGAAGATAGTTTCATGCTTTTCATTCAAAGTTCACAGTATATATATATATATATATATATATTATATATATATATAATATATATATATATATATATATATATATATATATATATATATATATATATATATATATATAATATATATATTAGAGGTGGACCGGATATCCGCATCCGCATCCGCAACTGCGGATATCCGCGTCATTTTTCCAATATCCGCATCCGCGGATATCCGCAAACGCAATCCGCATCCGCGGATAGTAAAAAATTACATCCGGTCCACCTCTAATATATATATATATATTATATCACCTTCAACATAATTGCTACATTACAATACACTCATCTAGTTAAACACCTTCATTACTTAAAGTACATAAAGCCTCTAACAGCTGACGAAAATGACATTTTAAATAATTGTATAATATCCTTAAGCCTTTTGAAGAATTAACAAAGACTATAAGTTCAACTGAATAATGTTTGTCAGATGTGATACCACTTGTTTCAACATTGAAAGTTGTGTTAACAAATGTTATTAAGTCTAAGGGAGTTTCAAGGATGACTGAAACATTAATGAAGGAGATGAACGACAGATTTGAAAACCTTGAAAATGATGATGCTTATACAATTGCAACCTTTTTAGATCCTAGGTACAAAACAAAATTTTTTAAACCACTTGTTTCTCAGAATGTTAAAATCAAATTAGGATGCTTATGCGATGAGATGATAGAAACAGCTAAAATAACGCCTTTCAAGAAAAAGCAAAAGCTCTCAGATACAAAAGAAACAAAATCTGTTAGCTTAAGCATTGCTCTAAATCAATGAAAGATCTTCTAGCTTCCAGCAGGATGAAGAATCAAAGGATACAATATCGATCTATTGAAAATTATCTGAAACTCCCACGTTTGGAGGCAGATAAAGACAACTGGTTTGGTGGAGAGATAATTGTAAAAGTTTCCCTTTTCTTCCTGAGCTGGCAAGACTTATTTAATGTTTCAACTAGTGTTGCTAGTGAGCGTCTTTTCAGTGGAGCAGGCCTCATTTACGACGAAAAGAACCAAACTTTCACCTGAAAGAGCCCAAAAGCTTTTATTTCTAAAAAATAACTTACCAATTATTAACTTCAAATGGAATATGTGAAACTGTGAAGTGTGAAGGTAATACTGAATTACTGGCTATATATATATATATATATATATATATATATATATATATATATATATATATATATAATATATATATATATATATATATATAACCTTTTTCCAAATGGGTGGAGGTTGGGGAAAGAGGTTGGTGGGGTGTTCAAGAGTTGGGTCCCCGTCCTACACCCTGGTAACATAGATTCTAGATATTATATTTAAAATTCAAGAATCTATGGCAAAAACATAAAAAATTAAACTATCCGCATCCGCATCCGCATATGCGGATATCCGCAATTGAGTATCCGCAACCGCATCCGCGGATAGTAAAAAATTACTATCCGGTATATATATATATATATATATATATATATATATATATATATATATATATATATATATATATATATATATATATATATATATATATATATATATATATATATATGAAACGAATGAAATGCAATAATCACATTTATAAAATGTACTTCACAAAAATTTCCCAAATATTTCAATGGTTTTTCTGTGTCTATTTCTTTTATATTTTTACTGGCATTTAAAAAGAAAATCAAAGACTTTGATATTTTTGAATAGCGATCAAAAATAATTTGATGAAATGAATTGAAGATCAAAGTCCAAGACAAAAATGCTTTTTGTTGTACATTTTCAAAGATGTTTTCGTTGCGTGGAAGATTACACGTGTTCTAGTCAGAATTAAAACTTCGAGAAAAATTGGAAATTATTTTCTTCAAGGTCACCTTTCTAGCATTAGTTATTACTGTTGGATGGAGTCGTCGGCATAGAAGTGAATAGCTGATGAAGTGACAGAAAAGACATTATTAATGAAAGTAGAGGAAGGTTTGTTGATTAGACAAATCCCTGTGGAACATCTCTTTTAATAAATTTAAAGGACGAACAGTGGGAGTCTATAATAGCTGCTATAGAACGACTGACAAGAAACTCAGAGAAAAGGATGGATATTCAAAGAGTGAAGTTTAGAAATCAAAGTTTTGTACTAGACTCTATCGAAACCTGTCAGCATGTCCAACGCAACAGCAAAGGATTCACAGGAAACCAAAAATCGGATTCAGAGAGTAAGGAAAGTAGATCACCAACAGAGTGCTCCTCATGGAAGCTGAACTGTGATCGGAGATAAAATTGAAAGATATATATCATTTCCGAATATTCTTGTTAAAGATAGATTCAAAAGTTTGGCATAAACAGAGGTTAAAACTATAGGATGATGAGCTCATATCATTTAGGATGATGAGCTCATATCTCTAGCAGGAGGGAAAGGTTGTAGTTGATAAGTCAGGGACGAAATAGTTTGCCGAAGTAGGGTGTAAATTCAAAAGACAAGTATTGAGTACCATGGGAGGTATACCATCAGGACTATTCTCCTTCTTTGTGTAAAGTTCAGGAAACAGAAATAACAAGTTTTGAAGAAAGAAATGAATTAAAGGATTTAGAGAAGGTAAAAGAGGAGAAATTACCCTGCAATCGTCATTAGTGGAATTAGTAGCAAAGATTTGAGCAAAGAGTTCAGCATTAAGTGAAGGTAAAACCTCGGTTATGCCATCAGAATGTAATAGAACCTTAGATTGTGATGATGTTTAGACTCTACCTGTTTGTTCAAGCTATATCCTCGATTTTACGGCATACTATGATGGGATGAGCAAGGAAAATAGGTCCTAGTATTGAGACTTGTTTCATCATTCAAAATGAATGTGCAAATTTGTTATACATTAAATGGAAGGTGTAAGACATTATATACATTAAAAATCAGATTAAATTACTGTGATCATGTGTTTATATATATATATATATATATATATATATATTTATATATATATATATATAATATATTATATTATATATTATATATATATATATTATATATATATATATATATATATATATATATTTATATATTAATATTCAGATATCAATATACGAGTTTAATACTTATATGAAAAAATTATTTTATTTAAAAGCATAAAAGGAATGGAATATGACCATAGAATAACGTTACATACATAAAAAATCATATTAAGGTACTGTGATATATATATATATATATATATATATATATATATATATATATATATATATATATATATATCACTGAGAAGTAAGATAGTTGTTGTTGTTAAGCAGTTTCTGCGCCGTCTACCGTGGTTCAAACGGTAGAGTGACTGACTCACGTGTTTGAGGGCGCCGGTTCGATCTCACTTGGGGATCATAGGTATATACTACCTAGAAAAGTTTCTCTCCTAGAATAGGGAGAGATTTAAAGTACTAAATTTTCTAAGATTTAAAGTACTAAATCCAACTAAATCCCAGTTGCGAATGTTATTTTTTTTTCACGAAATTCGTACATTTTCTGAAAAATGCAATATTTTAAATTTAAAAACATAATTCATAATTAATCTTAATTTAAAAACATAATTCATAATTATTCTTAATTTAAAAACATAATTCATAATTATTCTTAATTTAAAAACATAATTTGTTTTTAATCTTCAAATTTGATAAAAATACAATAATTGCCAAAGAATAAGATACTTTATCAAGGAAATCGTTTATCTTTCTATCTATAACAGTTCCACTTTATTAATTTTGAATTGCGAAAGTTTATTTTCAAAAGACTTCAAATTTACCTCATATTTCATCCCTTATTCATGATTGCTTGTTTTTAATTTGCGGCCACAAAAACTTTCGAGGTGGGGCCTTCAGCTCTATCATCAACCATCTGCGTAAACAAGGGCACATAGTACATCGCAAAGCTAACATTCATAGTAATTTTTAGTTGATAAACCATTAATCATAAAAATAAAGGCAGAATTTCGAAATAAGATACCTGATGATTGGAAATGGTGAGATGATTAACTCGTTTAGTTTTTAATATTACAGCAGATTGGGTTCTTGAATCAAGAATCCTCAAGGAATCCTATATTTCTTAAATCCACCTCAAAAAGTTTGCGAATGTCTCAATTACTAACATAAATCGGCTAGCCTATGCCGGAGAATAATCGAATATTTCAGGCTGGATTAACAAATACTTAATTTTACTTAACTATTTTTCTTTTTTTCTTGATAATGAAGTAACTGGAAATTTGTTGACAAAAATCTAGACTACTATTTTTAGGTCTTCTTAACTTTTAGATTAATCTATGTTTTCACATAATAGTTTTAATTTCCGAAATAATCTTAAATTTACCAAAAATTCATTTAAAGATAATTAAATTCTAACCATATCATTTTTATATGAAAGACTCAAATCGAGTAACTGAAATGAAATTTCACTAAAGGCCAAGGGCAGGGGTGAGCAACCATTGGCCCGCGTGCCAAACGTGGCACGCCGATAAATTTTTTCTGGCACGTTAAGCAATTCTTTTAATTTTTTTTTGAAGGTGGCAAAGGTTCAGGATTGTTTAAAATATTAAAGGTAAATAAAAATGTTTTCTTTTTCTACATCATTCATAAATGATTTAAAACATCAGTGTATTACCTGTAATAATTTTATTATGTTTTAGTCATACAAATGTATAAAAGTTCTTCAAATTGTTCTCAAAAAATTTTGGTTGGCACGTGGAAAAATTTTGTGTCAGAGATTCTGCCAATTTTGGTACGCACTCTCAAAAAGGTTGCCCACCCCTGCCCTAGGGTTTCGACCTAAACCTCCAAATCATATTTTTATTAATGAATTACTTCCTAAGTAATTAGTAATTATAAAAATATTATTTTAGATTTTTCACATTTAGGAAATATAAAGCATCATAAGTTTCATTTGCAAGATAAAAGATGGTCTGAAATGGAACAATATCAAGTAGCATTCTTACCTGCAATGAAAAAATTAAAATATATTTAAAAAAAAGGCATAAAATTTATGGCTTAAACTTAATTAGCAGATGTGAATACATGTAATTAAGATCAAATTCGGTTTTATGGGGATTATATTTGAGAGACTAATGAAGTGGCTTGAAGAGGATATTATTGTGCAACACTGATTTACTTTTAAATTATAAAATTAATACCTTGAAAGAAAATAAAAAAACGTACGTAATCAAAATATATCTTATATATATATATATATATATATATATATATATATATATATATATATATATATATATATATATATATATATATATATATATATATATATATATATATATATATATATATATATATATTTTTTTTTTTTTTCTTTGATTGCCCATGGAATGATTATTGCTTCCGTAGAATGGGTCCCTCGTAGTGTGCAAAACGCATTACCGAGGTGATTCTCTCTCTGGCATGGAGGCGTACATTCCATTTTCTTTCCTTTCTACTAAACCTAACAAACCTTGATTTAACTCTGCTTGTTCTCGCGCTATCCGCCGCAGAAATGTTGCCTTTAGGGATTAATTACCATTGACTTCAAACTCCAGAAACTCAGGGAACTTATATTTCATCCCGGAATCGTACAAGATTCAGTATCTCTCTGATTCCTCTTCACGTTTTCTCCATCATTTTACAAAAACTAACAACTCTGACTTTACTTCTTCCCCTTTCCCTCCTTTAGTATCTTCCGACAGCACAACAGCTGTTTTACCTTCTTTTGCCTCTAATTTAATCTTAGACGATTCCCGAGCTAAACCTCCTCTTTCAACCCCTCCAACTCATTTATGCCTAAATTTGTAATTTCTTCTAAAGATGTCATTTCTCCTCCCTTCGAGCTTAGTACTAAGAAGACATAAGATCCCAATGGTATTCCTCCTGTGGTTTTCAAAACTTGTGCTTCCGAACTTGCACCTTGCCTTGATAAACTATTTCACCTTTGTCTTTCTACTCCAATCTTCCCTTCTTGCTGGAAACGTGCGCTCATTCAGCCTGTGCCGAAGAAGGGGAACCGCTCTCAATTCCAACTACTGTCCCATTTATTTTACCTCCGTTCCCTCTAAAGGTTTTGAATCTATCCTTAACAGGAGGATTTGGAAACATCTCAATTCTCTTAATCTTATCTCTGATCGCCAGTATTGCTTTCGTAAGAAAAGCTCTACGGGTGATCTTCTTTCCCTTCTCTCTGACTCTTGGTCCTCTGCTCTTCGGGGTTTCGGTGAAATCTTTGCTCTCGCGCTGGACATATCGAAATCCTTCGATAGATTCTGGCATAATTTACTTAAAATTAAAATAAATTCTATCTGTGATCTTCTCTCTAATTTCCTTTCCGGTCGTTCTATAGCAGCTATTGTAGACGGCCACCGTTCTTCCTTTAAATTTATTAGTAGTGGTGTTCCTCAGGGTTCTGTTCTATCCCAAACAGTTTTTCTGCTTTTCATTATTGACTTTCACTCTATTAACTTATCACCTATTCACTCCTATACGGATGACCCCACCCTTCATTACTCCTTTCAGTTTGAAAGACGTCCCTCCCAACAGCTGTTGATAGAGTCGAGAAGGGTAACCTTGGAGCAGCTAAGCTCTAATCTTTCACGCATTTCAAATTGGGGCAGAGAAAACATGGTTGTTTCAGTGCCTCAAAAGTTAAGTTCTCCCATCTCTTCACTTCTCCACTCGACACAATCTTCCACACAACTATGATGTCTTCTTCGAAAACAGACAACTCAAACTTTCATATCTTTTTAATATTCTCTGCGTATCCTTTTCTCGTGATCTTTCTTGGAAAGATCACATTGCTTCTCTTTCTAAACTAGCTTCCAAGAGGTTGGGTATTCTTTTTTTATTTATTTTTTACACATCACCACCGCTCACGGGCAAAGCCATATCGACTAAGGAGGTGTTAGAAGAATAAAAATAAAGTAAAAGTAAAAAAAATTAAAAAAACTGCTCCCACCTAACGGAAATTTCTTATATGAGCGCAGACGTAGGCTTTAAAGAAATTGAAATTAAATTTAGAAGGACACACAAGATGGGAGAGAGTACAAAGCAGAGGTGGCAGGAAAGAAGAAGGCACCACAGCAGACAAGCTTGGAGTTACCTATGTCCACGCAAAATTGATGCGCAGACAGTGCACCACTTGTGCTACGAGGACACCGTAAATGTGGAAGTATACGGCTGGGTCCCTCAAGCATTTGCCGCTGTAGTACCTATAGAAAATAGACAAGGCACCAACGTCTCGTCGCAAAAATAAAGAGTCGAGAGAATTAGAAAGTGCGGAACAGTTTACAGGTCTTTTAGCCTTTGATTCAACCTTATAAAAAAGACTGGTGAAATCTGAGCCACCACAGACATGAAAGCCGTACTCTATACAAAGGAGGATGTGACCCTTGTATAACTGGAGTAACTGTGAGGAAGAAAAAAAATTCTTGCAGTCTAAACAGAACTCCTAGCTTCTTTGGAAACATCTCAAACTCTTCTTTGGAAACATCACAATGATTGCCCTAGCAACCATTGTGATATGAGGTTTCCAAGACATTTTTTTGTTTATGTGTAGGCCAAGTATACTTATAGTCAACAGGAGAAATGGGAGAATCATTGAGGGAAATTGAAAAGTTAGGTGTCTTTTAGAGGGAGATTTCTAGAAGTTGAGTTTTTAAAACGTTGAATTTCACAAAGTTGAGACGACCCCGCTGGGAAATTCTATCCATTTCTGCAAGAATGAAATCGTAAAGATGAAGACGAGAGGCAACTCTAGATTCAAAGGAGGCAACAGATTTGAAATGAGTAGAAGAATCTAGGGTTGAGTCATCGGCATATGAATGAATAGGGTTAGATGAACAGCTGAGAAGATTATTAATGAAAAGTAGGAATAGAATAGGAGACAATAGTAGACCTCGAACGTCGAAAGCCATACTGATGGTCAGAAAGAAGGGAATGAGAATCCAGGTGATCCAAGAAGTGTGAGTTGAATACAGAATACGAGTGAGAGCTTTAGGGCGTTAGTTAGAAGGATCAGAGCGGCTACCTTTCTTCAGAATAGGATGGACCAATGGGCGCTTCCAACACTGAGGGAAATTATTAGATTTGAGGCATAGAAAGTAGAGTTAAACGATGGACTGAGCAAGCTCAGAAGCACACTCCCTTAAAACTCGGGGAGGAATTTCATCCGAGTAACTTACCTTCTTTATGTTCATAGATTTCAGAAGCCCATTCACCTGATCAGATGTAATCACAGGTAAAGGTACGGGACATCTGAGAGAAGAAGTAGTAGGAGGAGGATTAACGGAGTCGTCCAGGGTTGAATTAGAGGAGAACAGGAGGCAAAGAAATTAGCCTTTAAGTTGGAGTGTTACCAACAGAACCATCAGAGCGAATATGAGGAGGAAAGGGAGATCTACAGGGAAGATTTACAGAAAAGGAGATTTACAGAAAAGAGTCCAGAAAGATTTATATGTAGGAGAGTTTAAAAGCTCAACACACCTTCGTTTTGTGAAAGTCTGATTTGCTCGTCGAAGAATATCCTTTCAACGATTCCGCAGAAAATTAGCAAGAGTGATAGGAGAAAGAGAATTTAGGTGAACTAGTGAACCTGCCCATCCCATCAACAATTACAGCCCCAATCTTATCAGCAGAGACTGACGTGTCTTCAGAGACAAAGCAGAAAGGTGAGCGTGATTCGTTCATTTACTGGGATGATTTTACATTCATTAAAAAATACATTTGTTTGAAAAAATTGTTGTCAAGGGATTGTTGTTTTACATTCATTCAGTTTTGATTCATTTTCATGAACAACCTTAGATTATTTACATTTTTCAGTACAAATATCGTTTGCTTGAACTACCTATATATATATATATATATATATATATATATATATATATATATATATATATATATATATATATATATATATATATATATATATATATATATATATATATATATATAACATTAAAATGTGTGAAGACATTTCGATGTACTCCGTTCAAGTGTTCAACATTACACATGATATCAAATTTACACTCTACAAATTTTTAAAAAAATAGCATCAACAAACAGTCTCTTAAAACCATGAAGAGTGGGTTCCAAAAATAGCCCCTCATCCACCCTTCCCCTATCATCGACTGGGAATTAGTGGCCCCCAGTAATGGGGTTGTTGATGCCACGGAATTGCAAACTTGTTCTGGTGCAGTACTTTATTTTTCACTTTTTCTGCGATATTTTTTTTTAATCGAAATTCAGTTGTTTAAGCGTCCAGAGAGCAAACTCTTCTCGGTTCCTTCTTACAGTCTCATTATTCAATTCTCAGCCAAAGGAGGATGTTTTACGCATATGTGTAACGGCGTTGTTTGTTCTTGTGTCTCTTACTGGTAGTAATTTGCATTTTTATTTTGTCTTATGTCTTATCTTAGGTTCTTTTGCCAATGTACGAATAATCCATCCGTTCTGTATATCTGTATCGTAACTTATCTTTGCCTATCCAAAACTCTTCGACTACTTAAAAAAATAGATTAAATTCTTTCTTCTTCTACTTTTTCACTCCTAAAATCATTATTATTGTGATTTCAGTGTTTACCAATGTTAATTTCTTTCCTCTTATACTCAAGATACAACTAAACTCACCTACCACAATCATCTCAAGTAGATGGGCAGTTCTTTATCCTTGAAGTCTAAAAGAACCCAATACACTACACCCTTTATTAACTATTAATACTTCTCCCTATATTGCTAAACCCTTACCGCTTATGGGTTGTTCCAATGACAATTGTAGTTCTGTATTATACTCTATCTTTTCAAGTCTTCAGCCACGAAATGATTTCTTTCCTTTTAGCTCAAACTAATAAGCCTTGATTTTACTATACTTGTTCAGGTGCTACTCATAGAATGGAGGTTACATTCAGGAATTAGCGTGGTCTTTAAACTCCAAAAATTTATATTTCATCCTGAATTCATGCATATATATATTCCCATGACATTAAAAAACTAACAGAGAATCAAAAGAGTTTTCTGTTTTATCTTCCTTATGCCCATTCTGGAATTTTGTAAATATCTTGAAGAACTAATTTTTCTCCTTTCCCTACTCAAGATATTTTCAAGGGTATCATTTCTCGTTTACCTTGCACTTCACACTATTTTATAACTATTTCTCCACTCCCTTAAATCTTAAGTCTGGCATTAAACTAAAATTTCTAAACTTCTCTTTCTCTTGGTAATTCTTTTAACAGATTTTATTTCTTTCTTAAGTTTTATTTTACCACCATGGCATACATAAGAAACACTCAAATGATGATCTTTCCCTTCTTTCTAGGTACTGGTCTCCAGCCCTACGGCATCATTTTGAATCATTTTTTGTGGTGCTAGAAATATTGAAAGCTTTCAAAATTGTTTGGTACAAAGGTTTAAAATCTTAATTTCCTTCACATATTATTTAATCTATCCATCTCTATAATTTCGTTTCGGATCGTTCTACTGCGGCCACTGTTTATTCTTTAATTCTATCATTAGTGATGCCATATTCCTAATTCTTTCCACTTTTTTTTTTAATAACCTATCCTTCGCTGCATCATCTATTCACAGTTATGATGACTTGGGGCAGCTGATCTCTGATTTTGTATGCAGTATGAACTGCATATCTTGGATAGTTCTATTCAAACTACTATTCTTGAAAGAGTGCATGGAGTTAAGGGCTTTTAGCCTTATCAGTTCTTTCACTCTCGATGACTCTTTGTTGTCGATCCGTTGCATCATTCTCCTTATTTTATCACAATTACAATGAGGAGAGCTGATCTATACACACTTTCAACCTTTCTTTGTCCAGCTATTTCTTCCCAAGCTTAACCGTCTGAAACACTTCCTTTAAATATTGTCCGTACTTCTTATGCCACTTTTAAATGCCATGCGTCCGTTTATGTTGGCCTTTAACTATCTGAATATTGCAACTTCCTTACCTCAGCTCTGGAGGACACAGTATGAATACATATACTAACGTATACAGTTGGTCTGATAGATAGGGAGATTCGTAGACAAAACGGGGATAAATGTATTTCCATTTGAGTTTAAATTCAAACTTAAACGACTATTTTCATATGAAACATATCGTTTATGTTGGCCTTTAACTATCTGAATATTGCAACTTCCTTACCTCAGCTCTGGCGGACACAGTATAAATACATATACTAACGTATACAGTTGGTCAGATAGATAGGGAAATTCGTAGACAAAACGGGGATAAATGTATTTCCATTTGGTTTAAATTCAAACTTAAACGACTATTTTCATATGAAACATATCGTTTATGTTGGCCTTTAACTATCTGAATATTGCAACTTCCTTACCTCAGCTCTGGAGGACACAGTATGAATACATATACTAACGTATACAGTTGGTCTGATAGATAGGGAGATTCGTAGACAAAACGGGGATAAAAGTATTTCCATTTGAGTTTAAATTCAAACTTAAACGACTATTTTCATATGAAATAGTCTCGTCCTAGCAAGTTGCCTATTTTAAACATATAAGTTACCACGTAGTTAATTAAGCAACTTTTGAACAAATATCGTTTTTCCTGTGAAACTTTTATCAAGAAAATAAACAGGGTTGACATAATAAAAATCAAATAAAAAAAAATAAAAAAAACAGATGATTTTTCTACGTTTTTTTTTTTAAATCGTAATTTTTTTGATTTATTGATTTTTAAAATTTGTTTAAAAAAAAAAAAATAACGTCACTATCTTCATATTTTAAAGTTCAGAATAGCATAACAGAACGTGAAAAAAAGAAAATTAATTAAAATTACTATAAATTTAAGCATTTTATCAAACTGGGGAAAAAATTATTCAACGTTAAAAGATATTTTTTGTTAAATTATTGAAACCTATAACACTGTTTTATTGTTAGATTCTAGCTTAGATAGTTTCTGTAAAAGGAGTGTAAGTTATATAAAATTTATTAATTTTAAAATTTCAATAGAAATAGGTCTTGGTGGCACCAAGTCCATCACCGGAGGCCACCAACTCCTAGGTGATGATGGGGGAAAGGGTGGATGAGGGGCTATATTTGAAAGCCATCCTTCAAAGCTTCTCCGAGGCAGCTTAATGTTTTGCCATTTTTGATTTCTTTTAAATAGGCAATGTTCGTGTAAGCGCTTGTACTGTAAATTTCTAGGGTATATGTGAAGAAGCGAGAAGGTAGTGGGAGCCTCAAATACAAAAGGGCTTATCCCCGTTTGTGTCTACGAATTAACTCTATCTATCTAACTTACTGTATGTACAGTATATATTTAAATGAATTAAATTATGTCTAATTAGCATCAAATACCTAAAAATGGAACTATGAAAAATATTACAAGTTTTCATGCACTGATGACATCATTGTGAATTTTGAAATATCCAAGGAAATTGACATCATTGTGAATTTTGATTCCAATATATCAATAGACCGATTCATTACTTTCGATATTGAATGTAATGATTAAATTTGAATGCATGGCAGATGAAAGTTTATTTATAATGGGTAGAGCATTATTAATTAATTAATTTGAATACCTTTCAATGAAAATAATTTGAATATTAATCAGATATTAATATTTAACAAATATTGGTTTTAATCGATATATCGTTCACTCCTATAGTGAAATATCTTTGTACCACATTTCAAAAATGAAGTTATCTTTGTACGGCAATTTGATGTTTTTCTAGTATTTATATTTTTTGGTTTTTGGTGTTTATATTATACAAGTGCTTATCCTCCCAAAACGATGTTTAATTTAATCTATTTAAATATATTTTGTCTTTACTTTTAGTAGAGTAAAATAAATGCTCGCCTGGTGCTCAAAAATACCACAAACAAGGTCGTATGAACTTCATTAGGATATTCGACTTTTTGAATCTTAAGTACAAGTAAAATATTGTTTTACAATATCTTAAGTACAAGTAAAATATTGTTTTACAATACCTTGAGAACAAGTAAAATATTATTTTGGCCTGAAGATTAAATTGTCCTAAGTTTCCGAAAGATAATTAGTTATCCCAAATCGATGTGGAAATTCTCATACGTAAACGAGGATTCTCTTGAGTCTGACACTTCTGATGAAAAGTTTTTTGTTGCCATTCCAAGCTGTTAAGTTAATTCAGTTTGTCTTACGTCTGGCTCCGATACTCGGTCAGTTTTGACATTTATAAATTCTACTTCGAATGACAAAAATTTAATTTTACATTTCGTTTCTAAAAATTTTTAATTAAGGAGCTTTGTTGTGCTCGGTTAAAAAGAACAAAAAATATTTCACGATTTCTGAGATTTTAAAATCACGACAGGAAATAGAATACGCACTTAATAACAATACTTCAGCTTTACATCAATGGGATATAGGAGGGTTACACATTAACAGTTCTACGACTACAGACTGATGATGATTGGGATAATGAAATTTTGTTGAGAAGTAAACACTACACTTTGGCTCAAGCACTTATGGCGCTGAAAACTTTTTTAGACATTGATAGAGGAAAAATTCAGGGATTGCGTGAAAAATTATACATCGAGAGGGAACTTCTTGGTGTGTGGTGGCATTCTATAAAGATTATTCGTCCTTTCTTTGAATAGAGTGCATTCACATGGCATGAACCACATACTTGAAAATTATTGTTTTTTAAAGTTTTTATTTATCACAGTAAGTCCGTTTCCTCAAGATTTTCATATGGTATTTTCAAAAGCATAAAAATACTGTTTTTATTGCAAGTTGAATATAAAGATTTATGTTATAAGTCAATGAGTTTAGGTTGAATATAAATGCAAAGTTATGTAATTTATATGTTAGAGGATGGCATGACTTTGTTCCTGCGTTAGCGATAAAGTTAGATTAACCATGGATATTCAAATTATATGCTGAATAATTTTGAGGTGAATAATGAATGTGAAGTTCTATAACTTGTATGTCAACTATATACTAGCATTACTTTTTTCAAGCCTTGGTGTTAAAAGTTTAGCTAAGTATGTAGTATTAAGAAGTATACTAAGAAACTTAAAGTAGAAACTATACAATGTCTTTGATAAGTGTTGTACAAATGTTTTGAATGTAGCAAGAGAGCATGAATAAAGTTTAAAAACCTTCAGTTTGTGTTAATGAAATGTTTTGGGAGACAAATATATTGTAAAGGGGTTGGGGCTTAGGATATCAAAAGAGTGTAATGTGTTTATTGGAAGTGATATGCAAGAAGTTTTACTTTGTGTTAAGTATACGCAATGGTAGAGTTTTAATCTAGTTGCTGTTAGTTGATAACAATTGTAGAAAATTATAGTGCGTATGAATAAATATAACGAAAATTATGTATGTAATTGTGTTTCTTGTTATGCGTAGTAAATGCGATTGTAAATGTGTGTGCTTGTATATGAACGTATGCGTTGGGGTATATGTTTACATGTGTACGTATGTGTGAGATCATGCATGTGCGGGTGAACGAGTTTACTTGAATGACTATGTTTTAGTCCATCAGTGCTTTCAGCCCTAAAATTTTAAAGAAATAAATATAAGATACATAAATATTTTAAAATAAAACTTAAAAATTAGATAAAAAGTAAAAAAAGTTAATAAAACATTAAAATTTAGAAAAATAAAAATGAAAAACCTAGATGAAACTAAATATGAAATTAAATATTCGAATTGAAACTTTAAAATAATACTTGAAGTCCAAAGCAAAACGATTTAAAAACAAATTTTACAAAACCTAAATAAAACTAACTTTAAAAACCTAAATTAAACAAACTCAAAAAGGCAAAATTAACCACAACACGATGTAAGAATTACATTAAGAAAAAGACAACAACATAGATAAATCCTAAATTACGGTTACTAATGCAGATTACAAATTAAATAAACCTAAACATTACAGGTATGAAACAAGTTTATAAAAAGAAAAACGACAAATGCCTAGGTAAACCTAAAACTACAGTTATGAAATCATTTTAGAAAAATAAATAAACTATAAAACAAATAAAGATTATAGATTTGCTGTTTATACAATGTGTTATTTAGTAAATGAAGCAAGAGTTGTTATATTAACTTCGTAAATCAAGATCGCATGTATAAAGCAGGCTCAATTAATACGATCACATGTTTATAATATGCTGTATTTTTATATAATAAAGTAACTGTTATGGGTATGATGTCATAGAATGACAGTACATTAATGAACGAAAGGTGAAAGCTGAGATTTAAAGCGGAGAAGGAGGTTGCTCGTGAAGCGGCAAAAAGTTTGGGTGCGTGAAAAAACAAAGGTTGAAAACTTCAAAATGAAAGGTATAGGAGTCTTAAAACGCAAAAGGTAAAGGTTTGCTAAACGTAAAAGGTTTTAGTAAGTAAAAGTGAAAAAATTAGGATGTACGAAAAGGAAGGTAAAGGAATCTTAAACAGTAAAGGTTGGAATCGGGAAACAGAAAAAGGTTTGTTGAGCAAAATGGTATAGTTTAAGAACTTAAAGAAAAGTTAAGGGAAAGATAAGAAATATTGAGTGAAATTATGTTTATGATGCTTGTGTGTGTGAGAGTGCTTATATAGGGATGGGTGAGAACTTACACCCCTTTACATGTTTTAATGTCTTACTGCATAAAATATTGATAAATAAAAAATGTTAACAAAATTTATAAACTTACAAAATAAAAATGAAAAACAATAAAAATTTTTAAATTTTATAAATAAAATAACCAAAATTGAAATTAAATAAAAAATTAAACAATATATATATATATATATATATATATATATATATATATATATATATATATATATATATATATATTATATTATATTATATTTTTTTTTTTTTTTTTTTTTTTTTTTTTTTTTTTTTTGTATGTATATGTATGCATGTACAGTCGTGAACAGAAGTTCGTTCCTATTAGGCTGGAAATAAATATTTATATAAAATGGAAATCATGTCATAAAAGCTCTTTTTTGAATAAAAAGAAAATAAAAACATTGAGCGGGGCTTAATTGAACTGTGATTGGCTGAATCTGAAATGATCCCTATTTTATATAAATATTTATTTCCAGCTTAATAGTGAACTTCTGTTCACGACTGTACTTTAATATATTGAGTTAAAAAAATTGAGAAAATCTAAATAGTAAAGGAAAATTAATTATTTTAATTATAACATTGTGAAGAAAACGGATTTTAGCTATATTAAATATTATTAAATTAATATGGAATAATAACATATGCATAGTTAAATAAAATGTAAATGCTAAGAATAATAAGGTAATAAAATGTTGGGTGAAATGAAAATTTAGAAATTTGCAAAACTGATATATATATTACTTAAAAGGATAATTTTACTTTTACAATAGAAAGCTCTCGTAGCCCAGTGGTAACATCATGGATTTCTATTCATAAGGATCAGCGCTTGAATCCTTCTCCGGCCAAATTTGATTATTTTTTATTTTTTTTTAAAATGATTATTTACATTTGAAATGGTATTACCAGCTTCGATGTGTCATATATGATTATCGAATAACTATTTGAAGCTTTAAATAATATGTGACTGTGATAAATAAGAGATCGCGTGATGTTCTCTATAACCAAGAGAAGGACTTTGTACTTCCGGCGCTCAAAAATGGAATGGACTCTTACGTCACTTGCCTTTGTCCACGTCAAGAAAACCCGCCAAGAAGGAACAAGGATGGGGGGAAGGGGTTGCTAAGAGCTGGGAATTGGTTGAGAGAAACCGTCTTAAAGGAGATAGGTCAGGTCCAACATATCCACATTAATATAAGAATCAGTTTAGGAGGGGTGGGGGGTAGTACCCACAAAGAACCTTACATCTTGAAGGCTACTCCACCAAAATAATCTCAGAGAAGAAACGTGAATAGCGGCAAATGCGCAAAATAGGTTCATGAAAGAGATTGAGAAAAATGGGGTGCTGGGAAACTGCACCACTTCTCTTGGGGGGAGGAGAGGGTAGGGTGCTTAAGCATACTTCTCCGAGATGTGGCTGAAACATCAAAACGGGGACAGGATAAAAGTTGAAAAAATGGAATGTTGTGGTTACACCGCCAACCTTTAAGGGGGGAGAGAGTGGTAGGAGGGAGACAGTGTATATCCCTCCGGGTGGGATTGAACCCTCAAAAATGGGGTCAGGAAACAGGCTGAAAAAATGGGGTCTGTGTCTACGCCACCATTCCCTAAGGGAGGAGTACACCCTCTTGTTGGGGATTGAGCCTCTAAAAAGGGATCAATAATACGGCAGGGTTTGCAACATTGCAGAAAATGACCTCACGAAAGAGTGTGAGGTCGACTTGGACAAGCTAGATCAAAGGTCGACATGCCATTTTGGCGGCGTAAAGCACACTCCTATATATATATATATATATATATATATATATATATATATATATATATATATATATATATATATATATATATATATATATATATATATATATATATATATATATATATATATATATATATATATATATATATATATATATATATATATATATGCAATCTAGAATTATCGGTTCCTTAATATGAAGCATTATTGGAAATGTGAAAGCGCATTGGGTGTAAATTTAGTTTAAAGTTATCTTTGAATTGGCCATATAGAAAATTGAAACTGTATTCAAGTATTTAAACGGAATCTCATTTACGTGAAATGTAAACCTTTTATAAACGCAATTGCTTATAAAAGGTATATATATATATATATATATATATATATATATATATATATATATATATATATATATATATATATATATATATATATATATATATATATATATATATATATATATATATATATATATATATATATATATATATATATATATATATATATATATATATATATATATATATATATATATATATATATATATATATATATATATATAATAGAAAATGTTGTCTTTTATTACGGTATTAACTGTTGTATAGGATTTTTTCCTTTTTGTTAGAGTAACAAGATTAATATTAAAAATATAAAGATTCTTTAAATGAAACTAACTTTTATTATTAGAGATTAGCAGCTTTCATTAATATAACATATGTAAGAAAAATGGCAAATTCTCAATTACAGAATAAGAGTAAATATAACAATACAAGAGGATATAACGCTTACCCATTTCTCATAGTTGGGGATGAGAAAAGAGCACAAAAAATCCTCCCTCTCTCCCCCCAAAAAAATAAATAAAAGAAAATAAAAAAAAATAATATAATATATATATATATATATATATATATATATATATATATATATATATATATATATATATATATATATATATATATATATATATATATATATATATATATATATATATATATATATATATATATATAAAAGACATCCAAATCCATATTAAAACAGCCCAATTCATCTAGTAAATTTGGTTGTATTATTCTTGCTTTTATGAAAAAGAAAAAGGGAACAAATTAATAATTGAAATTAATAAATACAAACTACACTTTTATTTATAGTATATAAGTTACTATTCATTTCTGCCATTAGGATTTTGCATATGTAATTGCCAATATAAGAAAGATATGATTCTTAATCATTTTAAGCAATTAAACATTAGACACATAAATTACAAATGGAACTCCGTATAAATCAGACGGAATTTAAAATATGAAAATATTTATAGCTTTAAAATAAAACGATAAAATTCCTTAATTTTAAAGCAACTAATAAGTAGTAGCCAAATTGAAATTCTTTTGTTAATTATTTATATATACTGCAAAAATTGTCCTAACGAATCGTTGGGACAAGTGGCAAAAATGTTGCAGTAAAATTTTCAATAGAGAAAAGACGTTAAGCGTAAGAAAGTTGCTTCACCGATTTATTTTCAAATATAGAAAATAACTAAACTTTGTTGTGACATTTTTGATACTTGTCCCAACGATTCGTTAGGACAATTTTTGCAGTGTACTCTTAATGAGCTAAAGCGTCCGTTCAGTTCTCCATTCGATTTTCGTTAACTCCATAAATGACTAGATTTAAAGACCATCGAAATTTACTATGATGTTGCGTTAGAAACTGTAATTAAAACCTCACAAATCCTTTCTTTTTCTTTCTTCCCACGTACAATTGCAGGAATGTGAAAATTTTCTGCAGTCGGCACCACCCTGCATCATGAGAGATATAGTATATATATATATATATATATATATATATATATATATATATATATATATATATATATATATATATATATATATATATATATATATATATATATATATATATATATATATATATATATATATATATATATATATATATATATATATATATATATATATATATATATATATATATATATATATATATATATATATATATATATATAAGAAAAGGTCAAAGATTTTTTCGTACGTGGGTCATACTTTTGGCATTATTAAACTAAAAATTGACCAATTTTATTGTGATATTGAGCAGCAAAGAAAATATGGAAAAAGCACAAGAAGATTCACTGATATTAATCATAAAATTTCAAAGGTTGTTCCATTAAAATTTTAACCTTTACATACCGGAAAGCCTTTTATCTTCTCACACACACACATACACACACACACACGCACACACACACACACACACACACATATATATATATATATATATATATATATATATATATATATATATATATATATATATATATATATATATATATATATATATATATATATATATATATATATATATATTATTTTACCTCTGGTGTGCAAAGGTCAGAGGACTACCAAATTTCAACCAGAGGAACTAGCAAATCTGGATCCTGGTCAGATTAAAGACCGACATATCCTGAGTAACGAAGTTTGAAAGTGTGTAACTCATAGTAAATTGGGAAAATATTAGAAGGGAGTGTGTTCCAGTCTTTACCAGAAGAGCACATGTAAGATTGAGCATAGCGGTTAAGTCTGGCGTCAGAGAGTTGGACAGAGAAAGAAGGAGACTGTGTAGAAAGATGTGACGCATGACCTCTTCTCAAAGGAGGAGGTATGCGACGAAAGGGTTCGGAAAAGCAGTGTCCGTTATAACAGCGATAGTATTGAGAAAGTGACGAAACAATTCGACGGGCAGAAAGAGATTGGAGAGAATTAGTGAGAGTAGGAGAGTTGATAAGACTAAAAGCCCTAGACTCCACCTTTTCAAGGAGAGCTGTACGAGTAGAACCACCACCTATTTGTGAGGCGTACCCATACAAGAGCGAACAACACCCTTATAAAGAGCAAGCAACTGGAGTAGTGTAAAGAAGTTCTGAAGGCGCATCAGAACTTACAAGCTTGTTTAGAAAGAGAAGCATTGTGCTCTTTCGAAGAAAGATCACGGGAAAGGAAACACCAAGAATATTAAGGAGAAATGAAGATTTGAGTTGTGTGTTTTCAAAGAAGATATCATAGTTGTGTGGAAAATTGTGTCGAATAAAGAGAAGCAGGTACTGATATTTTAAGGTATTGAAAACGACCATGTTTTCTCTGTCCAATTTTGAAATGAGAGATAGATCAGAGGTTAGTGGCTCCAGGGCCACCCTCCTTGCGTCTAATATCTGTTGTTGGGAGGGTCGCCTTTCAAATTGAAAAGAGTAATTAAGGGTGGAGTCATCGGTATAGGAGTAGATAGGAGATGAAGTAATAGAGAGAAGGTCATTAATGAAAAGCAGAAAAAGTGTTGGGGATAGGACAAATCCTTGAGGAACACCACTATTAATAAATTTATTGGATGAACAGTAGCTGTGTACAACAGCTGCTAGAGAACGACCAGAAAAGAAATCGGAGAGAAGGGTAGGTTCCGAAAGAGGGAAGTTTAGAAATCTTATCTTTGTGTCAGACTCTATAGAAAGCTTTCGATATGTCCAGCGCGACAGCAAAAGATTCACCGAAATGCCGAAGGGCGGAGGAGCAAGAGTTAGAGAAAAGGGAAAGAAGATTACCAGTAGAGCGTTTCTAACGAAAGCCATACTGACGATCAGAGATAAGATTAGAAGAATTGTGATGTTTCCAAATCTTCCTGCTAAGGATAGATTCGAAAATTTTGGAGAGAATGAAGGTTAAAGAAATTGGACGGTAGTTAGAGGGTTGAGATGGGTCCACCTTCTTCGGCATAGGATGAATAAGCGCACGTTTCCACCAAGAAGGAAAAGTTGAAGTAGAAATACAAAGAAGAAATAGTTTACCGAGGCAAGGTGCAAATTCGGTACCACAAATTTTGAAAACCACAGGAGGGATACCATTGGCCCGTACGCCTTCTTAGTGTTAATCTCAGAGAGAGCAGAAATGACGTCTTTAGAAGAAATTACAATTTTAGGCATAAATTAGTTGGAGGGGGTTGAAGGGTGGAAGGAGTAGGAACAGCTCCGGAATTGTCTAAGGTTGAATTAGAGGCAAAAGTTTGAGCGAAAAGTTCAGCTTTAGAGGATGGCAAATCCGCAGTTGTACCGTCATAAGATACTAGAGAAGGGAAAGAGGGAGAAGCAAATTTAGAGTTGACATATTTTGCAAAAATGCCTGAAAGGGCGTAGGGAAGTAGAACAAGATATCATGTTGCATTTTAAACGGAGAAATGAGTTTTTATTGTTACGATTCCGTGATGAAATATAAGTTGTGTGAGTTTCTGGAGTTTGAAGGCGACGGTAGTCCCCGAAGGCAACATCTCTGCTGCTGATAGCACGAGAACAAGCAGAGTTAAACCAAGGTTTGTTAGGTTTAAAGAGAATCACCTCGGTTATGCACTCTGCACACTCCGAGGGACCCCTCCCACGGAAACAGTAATTATTCAATGGAAAATCAGAAAAGTACAACCTCAAGTCAGACCAGTTAGTAGCACCGAATTGCCAGAAACGTCTTCTCGCTGAAGGTGGGGGTCGTTCTTACTGAAGACTTGAAGAGACAGGACAAGATTCGGAGATAAGAAGGTGATCGGATGAACCCGGAGGAGGAAAGAGTTTAACAGTGTAAGCGGAAGGATAAGAAGTTAGGAAAAGATCAAGTATGTTGGGTTCATCACCAAGGCTGTCAGGGATACGGGTATGGGGATGCACAAGCTACTGCAGGTTGTTCTGGATAGAAAATTGGTAAGCGAGTTCACCAGCTGGATCATGAGAACTAGATGAAAGCCATTGGCGGTGATGAATATTGAAATCACCTAAAATGATGATTTCGGAGAGAGGATGAATAGAAAGAATGTGTTCTGTTTTTGAATTAAGATAGTCGAAGAATTTTGGATATTCTGTTTAGTTAGGAGATAAGTAGAGAGAATAGGTAAAATCTTCAATAGAGAAAAGACATGTTAAGCATAAGAAAGTCGCTCCACCAATTTATTCTCTAATAAGAAAATAACTGAAAAAATTATTGTTACATTTTTGCCACTTGTCTCAACGATTCTTTAGGATAATTTTTGCAGTGTAGAACAAAGCCCTGCATCAAACACGATGCGTATTGGTGTTACCCATACAAGAATATGGCGAACATTACGTCAAAACGGCTTGCATCCTTTCCATCTACAGTGGGGGTAACACCTTCAACAGGAGATGAAGCAAAACGATTGGAATTTTGTCGATGAAAACTTGCTAATCGCTGATTAATAGCATTATTGTTCATCGATGAAGCTACTTTCACTCATAACTCACATAGGTGGTCAGATGAAAATCCACATTCCATTGTGGGATGAAATTTTTTGCATCGTTTTTCTGTTAATGTTTGGTGCAGTGTGATAGACTGTCAGTTGTTTGGGTTAATTATCTTCCCGAATCATCTCACAGGGCCCATGTATCTAGACCTTTTATAAAGCGAGTCTCCACTTTTATTGGAGGATGTTCCTTTGGCTACAAGATTGCGTTTGTTCTCCAAGCAATACGAAGCCCTACATATCCTACTCGTTTGGTGACACACCATCTAAATGAAAAATTCCTCTAACGATGGTTCGTTCGCAGTGGTCACGTTCACTGGTCACCAAGGTCCTCACTCCTTACACCTTTAGATGATGGTCAATGGGGATGGATGAAACCTGAAGTGTACAAAATACAGGTAAACACAAAAGAGGAATTGGTCACTTACATTATGCATATTGGGGACATCATAAAAGAAGACCAAGATACAATACGTAGAGCTACACGTTCAATTGGCAAAAGAGTTGTAAAGTGTTTTGATTCCTGTGGTGGGTATTTGAATATTTACTCTTAACTGATGATACTGTATATAGTATAAGCGTGCATTATCTTTTATTAAATTCATCAGTAAGTGTACCCAATAGGCCATTTTATTTCAAAAACAACCTTTAACGGGGTATTTAGTATGTTTTATATACCAACGGTTGTATCTCTACACTAAATGAAATAAGCAAAATTTTACTAGCTTGACGTAATACAAGAAATTTCTAATTACAAGTCAATTTGGAATTCTACAGTGAATAATTTACTATGTATTTATGAATACAACGGAAATAATTTGTAGTAAAAATGAACTTTATTTATGTCAACTTAACTGTTATAATACGGTGTAAGAAGATCAACGAGCCCTATAACTAAAACGATAGTATCTCTACACCTATTGAAATCTGGACACATGTTTATAAGTACATTTTTCCCAGAGATGGTCCATACTATCCACCTCCAAAATTATTTTTTATTCCCCCATTCCCCATGAAACACCCTGCTATATATATATATATATATATATATATATATATATATATATATATATATATATATATATATATATATATATATATATATATATATATATATATATATATATATATATATATATATATATATATATATATAAATATATATTAATATATAAATAATTTTAATATATTATATTTTTAAAATTTATAATATATATATATATATATATATATATATATATAATATATATATATATAGTATATATATATATATATATATGTATATATATATATATATATATATATATATATATATATATATATATATATATATATATATATATATATATATATATATATATATATATATATATATATATATATATATATATATATATATATATATATATATACAAAAAAAATTGTAATAAAGTAAAGCAAGCAAGGCATAATAAAATTTCAAAAAATTGTGAGGGAAAAAGGAAAAAAAAAAAAAAAAAAAAAAAAAAAAAAAAATGAAAAAAAAATAAAAAAAAAAAAAAAAAAAAAACTAAAAATTAAAAAAAAATAAAAGTTGCATACCTAAATTAAAATTTTCCGGAATCTCTCAGTAAAAAAAAATGTAGTAAGAAAATTATACTTTCACTATTAAAAGAACAAGTAAAATCTGCTAAATTTTATTTATTAATTCAAAAAAAAAAAAAAGACATTTAAAATATAATTTTTTTTTTAAAGTAATAAAATGTTTTGTTCTATGTGCAGCCATCTCAGTTCAATTAATTTTCTGTCTAGTTCGTTAGTTCTCTTTGCAGAAATACATTCCATTCGTGAGGAAAAGTATTTTTCTGATCCAAAACATTTTTGATATTCCAAGATATATTAATTTAGATACGTTACTCAGTATTCTAAAAGTCATAGGTATTTGGAGTCAAAGAAAATGAATTTGGTCACAATAATTCAATTTTTTTAATTAATTTACTTACCTGTTGCATTATGTTGTACTCTTTGATCATGTAGAAAATGTGTTGGTTATTTGTTAGACATTTCACCACTGGCATCATTCTGATCGAATGAAATGTATTCGTTGTGATATCGATAGCATTGAGAGAGTGAGGCAACAATTCAACAGGAAGAAAAGACTGCAGAGATTTAGTGAGAGCAAAAGAGATGATAACACTAACAGTCTTTGACTCCGCCTTTTCAAGAAGACCTTCATGAGTGGAACTACCACAGGTGTGTGTGGTATTTTCCAAACAGAGGTGAACAATGTCCCTATAAAGAGCTAGCAACTGGGGTAGGGTGAAGAAATTATGAAGTCGCAGCAGAACACCTAATCTCATAAAAGCTTGTTAAGAAAGAGAAGTAATGATCCTTCCCAGAAAGATCACGAGTAAAACATAAACCGAGAATATTAAGGACAGATAAAGGTTCGGATTTTATGTTTTCGAAGATGTCATAATTTTGTGGAAGGTTGTGTCCGAAAGAGAGATGAATAATTAAGTTTTTGAGACATTGAAAACAACCATGTTTAGTCTGTCTCAATTTGAAAACGAAAAAAAGTATCAGAGTTTAGTTGTTCCAAGGCTACCATTCTTGCATCAATTAAGTGCTGTTTAGAGGGGTGTCTTTTAAATTGAAAGGAGTAATGAAGGGTGGAGTCATCGGCATAGAAGTGGATAGGTGATGAAGAAATGGAGAGAATGGGTCATTAATGAAAAACATTAAAAAAGTTGGATGTAGGATTTATCCTTGAGGACCACCACTATTAACAGATTTAAAGGAAAAGTTTTCAAACGTTGGCATTGTTTTACTTTGGTTGATTGTTCCTGTAACCCAAGAGCACCCCAGAAGAATGCTATGCAGCCCCAGTAGGGATTTCAAACACCTTCCTATGGATTCTAAAAGGTACCGAGCTGCTACAGTGATTCGAAGCAGAAGAGCTGGAAAACTGTTCTACTGTGCCTTCTTTGGGGAGACGGCTTAGCTCAGTGGTAGATTCTTTTGTACATTGTCTAACGGCGACTCTGTTGTTGTCAGTGATTTTGAATCCTGGCCTGACGTGCGAAAAAAAATTATCTGTCTTATATTGTTAATTTCGTCGCAACAGTTGTTGTGCCCATGTTGGCGTTGGTCGACTTTGGTTGGCTGTTCCTGTAATTCAGGAGCACCCCAGAAGAATGCCATGTAGCCCCAATAGGGGTTCCAAGCACCCTCCTATGGATTCTAACTAATAAGTACCGAGTTTCTACATGATTCGAAGTAGAAGAGCTTGAAAACTGGTTAAACTTTGGCTTCTTTTGGGTGGGAAGGGTAAAAAATTGGTTACACCAGCATTATAATTGGCCTAAAATATGGCGGACATATATATATATATATATATATATATATATATATATATATTATATATATATATATATATATATATATATATAATATATATATATATATATATATATATATATATATATATATATATATATATAATATATATATATATATATATATATATATATATATATATATATATATATATATATATATATATATATATATATATATATATATATATAGAACAATTTTATAAATGTGAGAGTAACAGAACAGGTTGTGGGTCAAAATTGGTCAGGAGAATTAGTACGAGCTATTAAGTTGATAAGACGAAAATGCCTAGACTACACCTTTTTCACTATATATATATATATATATATATATATATATATATATATATATATATATATATATATATATATATATATATATATATATATATATATATATATATATATATATATATATATATATATATATCAACGAGGATTGTGAACCTTAAAGCATCAGAATCCTTTCGCTGTTTCTTAAAAGAAATAACTTTACTACTCCCTTGTCATATATATATATAATATATATAATATATATATATATATATATATATATATATATATATATATATATATATATATATATATATATATATATATATATATATATATATATATATATATATATATATATATATATATATATATATATATATATATATATATATATATATATATATATATATATATATATATATATATATTTATATGTGTGTGTGTGTGTGCATGTGGGGGACGGGGTGGGGATTAAAAACGATTATGAGATTTAAAACTTCTAGTTAAAAATACGTTTATTGGTTACTCAGTCATCAAAAGATGTTTAAAAATGTGGCAGATTATCACTCCAATGACAATAAAACAATGATTAATCAGAAAATTCCTATACCTGGGAGCTCTGTTCACTTCTAAAGAGAATTAAGTTATTCATATTCACATCTGGGCAGCTTTCTCCATCTGAGCTTAATTTCGATTTACGGTTAACTTTGATTATTTCTTGTCTTTAACCCAAAAGAAGCTTTCCCCTGTGTAGTTTAATTGATAACTGGGGCTTGAAATTAACTCTTCACTATGTATGGGTTAAACTTCGGTTACAGATAAATATGTTTAAATGATAAATAATATATTTGTGTAGTTCATGAAAGTAAAAATACACTGTAGAATCTACTAATAAAATAATATTTCCAAAATTGTGATCAACTTTGGTGAAAATTTAAGAATTTATCGACATATTTGAAGAAATTGAGGGTGGGCAATTAATTGTACATGGAAGGCCCAAAAGACCCATTATTATTAAAGCACGAAATAAATTTATTTTTTAAGAATGTAGCTGCTTCTTTCTGCTCTTAAAATGAAATCAGTAACATCCTCTTCACTGCCAAATTTTAATGTTAGCTCTTTATATAAAGCTATAATTATAGGTTTACTACTACCCAAATAATGTCCACGTAATATTTTCATGACTGGCTTGAAATCATCCTTAGCTTTAATTATTATATGGGATAAACTACTAATTAAACACTTCGAAGGATGAGTTGAGATGGTCTACTACTAGGAAGGTCCTTAGTAAGGTTTTTATTGCCATTGTACAACTATGTCAGCAAAGATTTCCATTGCCATTGTTGTGTAACTATATCAGCAGTATATCATGATGCCTTCAGAAGCTGAAACATGAGAGTAAAGCATAGTTTTTATGAGGCCTCTTTTCTCAGCTGTATAGATGCTCTTGATTGTACCAATCTTAAAATATAGTCACCTGGTGGAGAAAATGCTAAAATTTACAGAAACTACAAAGGTTTTTTTTTATGAATGTTCAAACAGTATGTGATTCATTCTACTGATTAGACTTTGTTGATAGTTGGTCATGCTCAGCACATGATTCTATACACTTTCAATTCATCAAGAATTAGATGACAATTGTGCAGAGTTTGGGATAGCTGCTTTAGTCTCAGATAGTGGATAGGTAGTAAAAAATTACCTAATTACCCCGCTATCAAATCCTCTAACTTCAGAAAAACTTTCCCAAGAGGCCATCACTAGAGCCTAGAATCCAAAAGAGAGATGTTATGGGGCTTGTAGGGGGAGATTTCCTATTATGCATCTTTGATTAAGACTCAAACTAGATAGATTGGAAAGCATATTAATCTTTACAGCTATTTTACACGATATAGCATAATGGAATATGACCAGGTTCATCAAGTAACTGAAGAACAATTAGAAGTGGTCAACGATAATAATTTTCCATCAGAAGTGAAAGACCAATTAAGCAATCCATTGGAGAATAATATTAGGCTTGCTACATAGTTACTCACTATTCCCGCTGTATGATGGATTATCAGTATATATATATATATATATATATATATATATATATATATATATATATATATATATATATATATATATATATATATATATATATATATATATATATATATATATATATATATATATATATATATATATATATATATGAAATGCGAAAAAGAAGCCAAATCAAATAGATAGTTTGTTTAGTATTTTAAAATTAAAATAAATAAAAAAAAAAAAAAAAAAAAAATCTAAAAAAAAAAATTATATAAAATTATTAATAATAATTATTAAATGACATAATATAAAAAAACTTATTTTATACCACGAGCTCCCTAGTCACTCTTTTAATAGACCTTCGTCTGTAGCTCGAGTCATTTCCTCATTCTCACTGTTGTGATTCCTTCAAAATCAAAATTTATCCCAAAATCTCATTTGTATAAGCTAAACACTATGTTTTTCTGCTTATAAATTGGCGTATTATCTTTTCCTCTCTCTCTCTCTCTCTCTCTCTCTCTCTCTCTCTCTCTCTCTCTCTCTCTCTCTCTCTCTCTCTCTCTCTCATACACACACATACGCACATATACTCACTCACACACATACACACACAACCGAACAAACAATGCCAAAAAAAATAGCAAACCCTATATACAATAATAAAGCATTACTTATAATCATTACTTCTTGCAACAATATATATATATATATATATATATATATATATATATATATATATATATATATATATATATATATATATATATATATATATATATATATATATATATATATATATATATATATATATATATATATATATATATATATATATATATATATATATATATATATATATATATATATATATATATATATATATATATATAAGTGATTTCACAAATTATGTTGATAATGAAAAATAACAACTAAAAGTTGTAAATTGATGTTACAATTTGTTTGTATTCAAAATCAACAATGTATAAACTTTTCATTCTGTTCAGTATACTCTGTATATATATATATATATATATATATATATATATATATATATATATATATATATATATATATATATATATATATATATATATATATATATATATATATATATATATATATATATATATATATATATATATATATATATATATATATATATATATATATATATATATCAGAGGTGGGCATAAGCGCAAATGAAAGCGCAATTTGCGCAAAAATTTGCGCTTTTGCGCCTTGCGCGAAAATTCGAAAATGTGCGCTTTTGCATTTTGCGCTTAACAACTTTTTTTAAATTTGCGCTTTAAATAAAAAATTTGCCGCTTTTGCGGAAGTTTTTTGAAATTAGCGCTTACCAATTTGCGTTTCGTCGTTTTTCTTAAAAAAACAATTTTGGGCTTATATTTCAGTTTCTTATTTAATCAGCCAAATTTTATTACTATTTATGCTAATTAAAAGTTAATACTTAAACTATGAATGCCGATATATAAAAAAATATCGATATTTAAAAAATATCAAATTGTCCTTCGATAATAAATATTGATATATATATATATATATATATATATATATATATATATATATATATATATATATATATATATATATATATATATATATATATATATATATATGGTTATATATGAATATTTTGTTTATTGGTTTATTAGAAAGTTTATTAATTAATAGGCAATTTCACTATAGGTTTTTTTCTATATATATATATATATATATATATATATATATATATATATATATATATATATATATATATATATATATATAATATATTATATTATTATTATTATTATTATTATTATTATTATTATTATTATTATTATTATTATTATTATTATTATTATTATTATTATTATTATTATTATTATTATTATTATTATTATTATTATTATAGCCAATATGCTAAGTTTACTGATTACTTGTGATTAGCGATTATACCTTTTTAGTATTTTTGTGTTTAAATTGGAATAAAACAGATATGGATAAGTACTTAACGGGAAAAAGAATTGCAAACCGTGAAAGTCGTCGAAGTACAACTCCTGAAATTGAGTGTGATGCTGCTGGTACTTCCCATGAAAAAAGCAGCCAAGATGACATGGAGCACCCATGGCCCCATCTTATCAAGTACTATGGGTCTGTCAAGACCAAGAAGGAGTATACTGAGGGCAATAGAGTCTTGTGCAAGGGAAAGATTGAATGCTCCCAATGTAAAAAAAAACCTTGAGCTTTGACTCTAAATCAACACATAGCTTGAAATCGCACTACTTGTTTGGAAGTAACTTTCACCGATACTTTTTATTTGAATTTAATTTCTTTTTAATTTTAAAATTCAACCATTAAATATTTCACATATTTTATTTACATGACTAGTGAATTTAGTTTTGTAACTTTATTTAGAAACATCGTTATTTGCACAAGGAACTTTGTGCTGCAATTGAAGGAGGGTCAAAGCGGGGTCGCAGCTGCTCAACAGACAATGAGACATCTAGCAAAAAGCGTCAGACCACCATTCTCCAGTCTATGTCTAATATATTCAAACAGAAAAGAGCTCTTGAGTTGCTTTACAAGTAAGTGTTTCATTTTAAGCCAAGGATCCATTTAATAAGACACTTGCCAAAGCACAGGCATTGTGGAATGCTCAAAACAGGAAAACTACAACTGCTGCGAGAATCAAGAAGGAGTTGGGAACAAAGTTTATAACACCAAGTGTTACTCGCTGGAACTCCCTATACGATTCTATGAAAGACCTGCTTAAGAACCTTGATGGTAGCATGACACAAATCAACAGCATTTGTATGGAACAAAAGCCTTGTCTTCCAATATTTAATAAAACTGACAAGGAGGTAATTGCCGAGTACATCGAAATAATTACGCCTATTGCTGTTAGGCTGCATATGTTGCAGGATGAGAAGAATGCGTACGCGGGGGTTCTATTGCCTAACCTCTTCCTCCTCAAGGACAATCTCGTGGAATTGCAACGAGAGGTGAAAAAATTTAACTATGCCAAAAACTTATAGTCAACTACTTACTAAAGCAGCCAAAGCCAAACAAAGGGAAAGAAAAGGGATTTGAACCGAGGTTCAGCAGGATTTTTGATGATTGTGATTTGCTTATGGCAACAGCTCTGCACCCTCACTTCAAACTCGGAGTGGTACATAGGTTAAATGAGGGGAAGTATCCAGCTGTCAAGACGAGGATATTGGAGGAAATAAAGTGTAATATTGCATCGAATTTTACTCCTCCACATCAAGGCACTGAAGGTGATGGGACTGAATCTGGAATGGACCCATTTAAGGTGAGCTATTTTTATAATTTAGAACAAACTTTAAGCATCTCTTGCTATATATATATATATATATATATATATATATATATATATATATATATATATATATATATATATATATATATATATATATATATATATATATATATATATATATATATATATATATATATATATATATATATATATATATATATATATATATATATATATATATATATATATATATATATATATATATATATATATATATATATATATATATATATATATATATATATATATATATATATATATATATATATATATATATATATATATATATATATATATATATATATATATATATATATATATATATATATATATATATATATATATATATATATATATATATATATATATATATATATATATATATATATATATATATATATATATATATATATATATATATATTTTTTTATTTTTTTCTTCCTCGCAGTTACTCCAATTATACAAGGGTCTCATCCGCCCTTGTATGGAGTACTGCTCTCATATCTGGGGTGGCTCAGGTTTCACCCGTCTTTTGGATAGGGTTGAGTCAAAGGCTAAAAGACTTATAAACTGTCCCGCTCTTTCTAATTCTCTTGACTCTTTATCTTTGAGACGTGATGTTGGTGCCTTGTCTCTTTTCTATAGGTACTACAGCGGCAAATGCTCGAGAGAACTATCCACCCGTGTACCTCCACCTTTACGGCGTCCTCGAAGCACAAGGGGTGCAATGTCCGCGCATCAATTTTGCGTGGACATAGGCAACTCCAGGCTTGTCCGCTGTGGTGCCTCTTTTTTTTCCTGCCACCTCTGTTTTGTGGAACTCTCTTCCATCTTCTGTATTTCCCTCCGCATTTAATCTCAATTTCTTTAAAACCCGCGTCTGCGCCCACCTAAGGAATTTGCGTTAGGTGGGTACTGTAGGGGTGGCTTTTTATTTTTTTGGATTTTGTGCTCTTTTAGTTTCATTTTTATTCTTTTAACACCCCCTCCTTGAATAGGGCTTTGCCCGTGAGTGGTGGTGATGTGTAAAAAAAAAAAAAAAAAAAAAAAAAAAAAAAAAAAAAAAAAAAAAATATAAATATATATATATATATATATATATATATATATATATATATATATATATATATATATATATATATATATATATATATATATATATATATATATATATTCATAATACACTGACATAATGTTCAAATGAAACTTAAAAAGATTTGAGTTCTTGATACCATTTCTAAATATTTCAGAAACTGAAGGCCTCCATATATCCAGTAGACACCTCTGGAGGAGAAGTTGTGACAAACCTTGGATAGCTGGGATGCAGTAAATGTTCACCACAATACCCCTCTCACTAGGAACCTTTTTCCGTGTGAATACCAAGAGGTCTGGGTGGACTTGTTTATTAAGTACAATACCCCATTACCCAGCTCAGCGGCCGTGGAGAGGTTGTTTAGTCAAGGCTCTGACATTCTAAGACCAAAGAGGGCAGCCATGGCATTCAGCAATTTTGAAAAATTTATTTTCATGAAAGGGAATATGACCCTTTTCAGAATGCAAGAGGAGAGCTACGAGGAGGAAGAGATCATAGATGGCTGAATAAAAATAATAATTTCTTTCTCATTTTTTGTTATATATTTGCATCTTTCAAATAAAATTTAAAAATAATTCATCTTTACATCCTAGCGCTCTATTTTTTTTTTTTTTTTTTTTTTTTTTGCTCCAAAATTTGCGCTTTAAAAAAAATTTTTATTTGCGGACATGTGCGCTTTTGCATTTGCGGACTAAATTTTTGAAAAAATGTGCGCTTTTGCATTTGCGGACTAAGTTTTTCAAATTTGCGCTTTTGCGTTTGCGCTTTAAATTTTAAAATTTGCGCGCCCACCTCTGATATATATATATATATATATATATATATATATATATATATATATATATATATATATATATATATATATATATATATATATATAAGGCTGGGAACCTTTTCAACTAGGATTTCTTACCATGTACGATTGCAGGAATGAAAAATTTCTGCAATCGACACTACCCTGCGTCATGCGGGATAAGGTGCATTGTATAATAATATATATATATATATATATATATATATATATATATATATATATATATATATATATATATATATATATATATATATATATATATATATATATATATATATATATATATATATATATATATATATATATATATATATATATATATATATATATATATATATATATATATATATATATATATATATATATATATATATATATATATATATATATATATATATATATATATATATATATATATATATATATATATATATATATATATATATATATATATATATATATATATATATATATATATATATATATATATATATATATATATATATATATATATATATATATATATATATATATATATATATATATATATATATATATATATATATATATATATATATATATATATATATATATATATATATATATATATATATATATATATATATATATATATATATATATATATATATATATATATATATATATATATATATATATATATATATATATATATATACAGATATATATATATATATATATATATATATATATATATATATATATATATATATATATATATATATATATATATATATATATATATATATATATATATATATATATATATATATATATATATATATATATATATATATATATATATATATATATATATATATATATATATATATATATATATATATATATATATATATATATATATATATATATATATATATTTGGCGATACCAAAATTTTAAACGATGCCGTTACCAATAATTTAAACCACTCCATACCAAGTACCGATACGTTCGATAACTCTATAATTTACCGATACCGATTTCAGTTTTTTTTTTTGTTGAACTCATGAATTTTAAAACAAGATTGAAAATATTCAATAACTATAAAATTTAGGTTTTCTGCTATACGTAAAACCTAGTTATTTTGTAGTCACACTGCTAAGCAAAACTACTGATTGTGATGTAGGGTTGGTACCACCAAGACTTTGCAGCTCACTTACCCTGGTGCTCGTTCTATTTTCTTCATTAATTTCTGCAGCATACACAATTTCGGATATTTTGAACGCCACCTCTCTCCTAGACCTCACCTCTTATTCTTGACCGAAACTCTGATGCTTGAGCGTTCTGATAGCAAACCTTTTTCTGTTTCCCCTTACTCTCCCTATCCTCCTTAATTTACTGGAAAAAGCTGTTGTTGTGCATATGTTCTCAAAGATTTTTGCTCTCATTTCTCGATTTGGAGTCTTCCGAATTTTCCACCTTGTGACTTAAGTCCTCGTGCAAATCGACGACATTGAAAGTCTTGTTCTCTTTATTTATCTCTTAATTCTACTGACTATCCAAAATTTTTTGACTGTCAAAACTCCAAAATCGAGGACATTCTCCCTTCCTTTTTTTCTACAAATTATCATATTAAATGATTTCACTTATCACTACCACCGAAGGCTTTCTTATAGTTCTCATGAGACAGCCGACGAACATGAACATTGTAAAATTTTCAATCTAAAGTAACCTTGAACAGTTTATTGCATCTTCCTACTTGTATCCCTGATCATCTTGGAGATAACGCAACATTCTGTACCTTTTTTTAACCTTCTAATCTTTCTTTTTATACTGTCAAACTCTATCCTCCTCTGGGTTCTTCAGATCATTTTTTTTTCTCTCTATCCTCTTCCATCTTTTCAAGTCTTTCACATCAAATACTCTCTCCTAGTGTACAAAAAAGAAAAGAATTTATTTTTTTTTTACTTTTTTGTATTAAAAATTATATATTTAAATTTTTATTCATTTTTTTATTTTAATTTTATTTTTTAATTAAAAAAAAAAAAAAAAAAAAATTTTTTTTTTTTAATAAAATTTGATTTTATAAATCTAATTTAAAATAAAATAAAAAACAAATAAAATTGTAGCTAAAACTTTTTGGCTACTTGGTTTTTGGGACTCTTTCAAAAAACACGCTTTTTGACAACAACTGCATAGCAACAGAATATAAAATGTTTCTGCTCAATACAACAATTCTTGCATCACTAAAGCAGACCACCTTCTTATATCTTTGGAGCTAGGATTAGGTCTTAAGCTCTGCCATAATACTTGGCATTTATAATAAAATTACAAGATAACAACTACAATGGCCATTGAAAAATAAAAGTACTTTAATACTTTTATTAATTTTTCATATTTTTTCTTTATTTTGAGCAAATGCCTTCATAAAAAATACACCAGCTGTAAGAGGCCAAAGCAAACTCTTGACGAAGAAGAACCTCAACAGCAAGGAATTGTGGATCAACTACTCACATAAAAAAGGGTATGTACACATTCTTATAATTTTGCTGAAAATTTTTTAAAGAATGTACCCTTTACATATTTCACTAAAAAATATGCAGAGTACAAAGAAAGGGGGTCCCTCATTATATAATTTGTTTATTTTACCATTAAAACTATATTTAAAAAAATTAGATTTTAAAATCAAATTTTATTTTTAGTCAAGTCAAAAAATCACTAGTCTATAATATCCTTTTTCAGACTTGGCTCAACTAGTTTATATGGTAATGGTAGAATAGAAATACAGAAAAGGAAGAACTTTCAGCATTAGAAGAGGAAAATTATTCCCAATATTGCCCCTATATATTTTTTTTTTTTACTTTTAACTGTATAAAGTTCCCACTTTTTCATTTTTTTTTTTTGTACATTTTTTAAGTAAAGAAAGAAAAAATAATTTGAGCATTACTTCCCCCTTCTATTTTTTCTTCCATAAATTATAATTCATTTTTCTGTAAACCTAGTGAGAAGAAACGTTTTTTGACATTTCGGTGCGCAAGCTGGTCAGACTTACGGTAGTACTTCTTTGATTTCCCGTGCAGCAAACCCCTTTAAACTCATCCTTCCCCAAAATAAAAATAATTAAAAATTATTAAAAATAAATAATAATTTAAATAAAAAATTAAAAATAAATAAAAAGTTAAAAAAAAATAAATTTATAAATAAATATCAGGAAAACGAAGCAATTCATCATTTCTATAACCCGCCCCACATATCTCTGTTTCATATTTGTTCAATAAGTAAAATGACCCTATTGATACGACCGGCATTCGATGCATTTGTGTCATTAAATAGAATTTGAACCTTGTTTTCTAGTTCCCAATATTGATTTCATTATCGCTATGGCTTGTTCCCAACCTGATGAGTTTAATAAAAAAAAACTCCATTATGGGTGAGTTTCTGTAGAGGCACTCAGACAGGGATGCTTCCTGTTTTCCAGGGTTGTTCCTTCAAGAGATGGGGTTCCAAACTACTCTTGGGACTACATCCTAAAACTTGTTAAAAAACGCAGCTCGCACTTGGACACGCGTCCGGTTATAAATAACCGTCCGCAGACGGATATTATTATTGTTATTATTATTTATTGACATATTTAATTTTCATATAGTTCTTATTTAGTTTTCTTATTTCATGTTTCATTATTAAATTTATTATTATTATTATTTTCTTTATTTTTTTAAAACTTTCATCTTATAATTCTTATTTCATCTTACGAACGAGTCTTCAATGGAAGTTTGTGGCCGTTAAGTCAAAAATTGTTAAGGCCCGTTTAGGTCTAAGACAAGTTGACCTTTTGAACACCTGTGCATTAGGCCTAAGACAGAAACAGTTAGCTGCTAGGCTTAAAAAAACTGACCTTGTGAATATGGGCATTAGGATTAAGATATCCTTTCCACGGAAATGTTCATTAGTATTTAAACAGAATTTAACCTTTTACAATTTCTATACTTTTCAGTCTATTATTATTATTATTATTATTATTATTATTATTATTATTATTATTATTATTATTATTATTATTATTTTTATTGGTTCCTTATTCTTTTGCGCATTCTTGCTTATCATCCTTGTTATTTATAATATATTTTCATACTTTTAAAATTCATATAAAATTGAAGATAGGATAAGGAAACAAACTTTGTTTTATCCATTATTAATATAAAATACAAAAAAAAAATCAGAAATTAACATCATTAGAAACTAAAGTAAAACATTTACATATATATATATATATATATATATATATATATATATATATATATATATATATATATATATATATATATATATATATATATATATATATATATAATAAACCTATTTTAAGAAATTCATGATGTAGTAAGTGACTAGAAAGTCATTCCTTTATATGTTTTTATAATTAGATTTAAAAAAAAAATCGTTAAAAGGAACACGATTTAATAAGTGAAATAAAAAATAAATTGCAGAGAGACCACAACTTTTACTATTTATTGATTATATGGGATAGCATATAATTTTTAAATTATTTACATTATTTCTTTTGCAGAAAGATTTGAAATAATCATTATACAAAAATATTTTACAGCACAGAGAGTCTACATAAATAAAATTTCTGTCCATCGTATGAAACAATGATATCTAGTGTGCATAAGTTGCTTCATACGGAAGTATTCACAATTAGATCAAAATCTTTCTGCATGATAATATTCGATATTTCATTTATGGCGAATACTCCATTAAAACGTTTTCCACCTTTGAATATTTTGCATATTTCATCTTCACCCATTTTTTCACTGCCTAATAACTCAATTTTATGTTTCGAACTCTATCATTCTTTATAAGGTGTTGATGTTCTAAGTATAAGATTATTGAGAAGTCTGATGAATAGAACTTTTCAAATGTAAGAGTGACCCCCGAAGTTCCATGTTTCACAACATTTAGATGTTATCCTGTGCATCCTGTCAAATCAGCTGCTAAATCAGACCCGTATAAGCTGGAATTTTTCTTTCATCAAATTTCCTCGTCATCGATGATAATCTTTACGGTGAACGAGCGAACCGTTCATCTACTATTAATCTGCAAGTAAACTCTATTATTTAGATTTTACCTTATCGTATCCCTGGGTCCAGAAAACTCAGAAGTTTCCTGGTGGTATTCCTGAAAAATTTCTCGGTGAGCAGATTCCAAGCATTGACGATTACATTGAGGGAATTGAAATTAAGTATTTCAGTGTAGCTTATGTCTGTGTTCTTCATCCTCAGGATTTGTACATCCCGGTTTATGAGGTAGGTATGATTGTCGACTTGTGTTCACATTATACAGAATATATACTAAAGAAGATATGGACGGTCGTTGTACTCACACTGTAAGAGAAATTTTTGGTGTTCACACAATACCGGAACTCAAATTACCCGTGGATAAGAGGTATAAGATTTTGAAAATCTATGAAGTTTGGTTTTTCAAATCAATATGTGGTCTCTTAACAGAATATGTGATGACATTTCTTAATTGGAAAAAAGGAAGCTTCAAGTTTTACAATATACAAAGAAACTGAAGGGACTTCGTATCTTCATTACACCACTGAAGTTCGTCTTAACAAATACATTTTTAAAGGGTAAATTGCTCGGGTCATCCAAAGAGCCTGATGCTTAGGCTCTGGAGGAGGAATATTTAAGTTCTGAGCCAAATATCCACCCAAAAATATTATGCATAACTCATTAAACTCAAGGTAATCACTTACTAATGATTTCTTTTTAAATTCGTTATAAAGAAAGTTCAGCACTTCGCTCAACTCCTTTTCTGTGAAAAAGTTTCCAAGTGATTTGATCAAAGTGATAAT
>SEYY01023151.1:32500-35000 GCA_009176605.1 Armadillidium nasatum | reverse complement strand
TATATATTATATATATATATATATATATTATATCTCCTCCGGAGGGAAAATGCCGAAGGACTACCATTTCCACCGGAGTTGGGAAAATCCTATCCTGATCGAAGGAGGCCAACATGTCCAGATGCACGGCTTTTGAAAGTATGCAAGTCAAAGGAAGTTGGGAAAACAGATGAAGGGAGTGTGTTCCAGACTGTACCAGAAGAGCATATGTAAGATTGAGCATAGCGGTTAAGTCTGGGGTCTAAGAGTAGGACAGAGAAAGGATGAGACTGTGTAGAAAGGCGTGTGGCACGAGTTTTTCTCAGTGGAGGAGGTATGCGACGAGAGAGTTCAGAAGAGCAGTGTCCGTTGTAATAAAGATAATAAATCGAGAGTAACGCTACAATTCGACGGACATAAAGAGATAGGAGAGAGTCAGTAAGAGCAGGAGAGTTGATGAGACGAGACCTTCTAGACTCCACCTTCTGAAGGAGAGCTGTATGAATGGACCCACCGCTGATGTGTGAATCATACTTCAAACAGGGGCGAACAACACCCCTATACAGAGCAAGCAACTGGGGTGGAGTGAAGTAATTCTGAAAGCGCCTAAGAATACCAAACTTCTTAGAAGTTTGTTTAGAAAGAGAAGTAATGTGATCTTTCCAAGATGTATCACGACAAAAGGATACGCCAAGGTTATTAAGAACAGATAAAGGTTTGAGTTGTGTGTTTTCGAAGGAGGCATCAGAGTTGTGTGGAAGATTGTGTCGAGTGGAGAGATGGAGGAACTGAGTTTTTTAGGCATTGAAAACAACCATGTTTTCTCTGTCCAAATTTGAAATACGTGAAAGATTAGTTGCTCCAAGGCTACACTTCTCGAGTCTATCAAACTGCTGTTGGGAGGACGTCTTTCAAACTGGAAGGAGTATTGAAAGGTGTAGTCATAATCATAGAAGTGGGTAGGAGATGAAGTAATAGAGAGAAGGTCATTAATGAAAAGCAGAAAAAGTGTTGGGGATAGGACAGAACCCTGAAGAATAACACTATTAATAGATTTAAAGGAAAAACGGTGGCCGTCTACAACAGCTGCTATAGAACGACCAGAAAGGAAATTAGAGAAATTTCAAGAGAAAGGATAGATCGAAAGAGGGAAGTTTAGAAATCAAAGTTTTGTGCCAGATTCTATCGAAGGCTTTCGATATGTCCAGCGCGACAGCAAAGGATTCACCGAAATATATATATATATATATATATATATATATATATATATATATATATATATATATATATATATATATATATATATATATATATATATATATATATATATATATATATATATATATATATATATAAAATCATAATATGAGGCAAATTTTCTTGAAAGTTTCAAAAAAGGATATGAAAGAGGGATCGAGACAACCGCTTCCAAGCAGGTAAGTCATTAACTTTACCATTATGCGTTATTTAATACGTTAACGGCTCAGTTTCCGTCGAACCTCTTAATTACTTCAGTAAATTTTTTTTTTTTATTTTTAGGCTATGGCTCTGGCTCTTGCTCTGGTTCCACGGCCATATCTACGTAGCTTTAATAATAATAATAATAATAATAATAATAATAATAATAATAATAATAATAATAATAATAATAATAATAATAATAATAATAATAATAATAGATATAATAATATAATAATAATAATAATAATAATAATAATAATAATAATAGTAATAGTAGTAATTATAATAATAATAGTATTGAAAATACCAGAATTTCAAAATTACTCTAGCATTAACTCAATAAAAGTAAATTTAGTGATGTTTTAGTTAATAATGAAACTTTAATCGGAAACTAATGAAAATATAATTAAGACAAAAAAAAAAAAAAAAAACATCCAAAGAAATTATTTAAAAAAAAAAAAAAAATGGAATATAGAAGAATACGAATTAAAATTATTTAAAAAGAAATAAAGAGCTTTGAAAAATAAAAACACCCAAAATAAATTTAAAGTTTTTCTTTTTAATTAAAAAATAATTGAACTGTGTAATAGAAGAGTCTTATAACCGACAAATTTAGCAATAGTAAATACACGATAAAATATGTATCTACCTTCTTAATTTTTTTTATCTATTTCATAACCTATTTAAACATTTTATTATTATTATTATTATTATTATTATTAAAAATTATTATTTATTATTATTATCTTATTATTATTATTATTATTATTATTATTATTATTATTATTATTATTATTATTATTATTATTATTATTATTATTATTATTATTATTATTATTGTTATTATTATTATTATAATACTAAATAACTAAAGGAATTGCAGCAATTAATTGAACTATAATCTAATCATTTAAAAGGGATAGTCTATTTACTTCTTCAATTTAAATGTTTTTTTACTCTGAAATTGTGAACTCTATTACGAAAGGCATTTAAAATATATTTAGAAAATTAAAATAACATTTTCAATTGAATTAACCTAATGATATAAAAAATATAAAAA
>SEYY01023151.1:25000-30000 GCA_009176605.1 Armadillidium nasatum | reverse complement strand
TTGGAAGCGCGCATTAGTCCAACCTATTTCCGAAGAAAGGTAGCAGCTCTGATCCTTCTAACTAGCGCCCCATTTACTTGTATTCTGTCTAAGATCTCAATCTTGTTAAATTCAACTCATCAGAAACTCAACTCCTTGAAATTTCTCTCTCAAAGACACCTAAAAACTTTTTTATTTCTTTAGATGGTTCTCCTGTCTCTCCTGTTGACAGTATAAAACATTACTTGGCCTTCACCTAAACAGTGGATGTTAGGGCGGCCTCAAAGAAGGTGGGAGTTCTGTTTAGACTGCAAGAATTTTCTTCTTCTTCGCAGTTGCTTCAATTATACAAGGGACTCATCCGACCTTGTATGGAACACTGCTTTCATATCTGGGGTGGCTCAGATTTCACCCACCTTTTGGATAGGGTTGAGTCAAAAGCTAAAAGACTTATAAATGTTCCCTTCTTTCTAATTCACTTGACACTTTATCTTTGTGACGTGACGATGGTGCCATGTCTCTTTTTCTATAGGTACTTACAGCGGCAATGCATCAAGGGAACTGTTCCACTCAAGTATACCTTCCGCCTTTACGACGGCCTCGGAGCATAAGGGGTGCATTGTCTGCACACATATTTTTTGTGGACATTGGCAACTCCAGGCATATTCGCTGTGGTTGATGCCTCCTTCTTTCCAGCCACTTCTGTTTTGCGGAATTCTCTTCCCATCTTCTGTGTTTACCTTGCTGAATTTAATCTCAATTACTTTAAAGCCCACATCTGAGCTCACCTTCTAAATTTGGGTTAGGTGGGACTTGTAGGGTATTTCTTATTCTCTTATTGATCAAAGCACCCCCTCCTTGATTAGGACTCTGCCCATGAACGGTAGTGATTTTTAATGTTCCACATCTGCTGATGTGGAAAAATAGACATCCGCGGATATTAAAAATTATGACATCCGATACATCACTAATATTATATATATATATATATATATATTATATATATATATATATATATATATATATTATATATATATATATATATATATATATATATATATATATATATATATATATATATATATATATATATATATATATATATATATATATATATATATATATATATATATATATATATATATATATATATATATATATATATATATATATATATATATATATATATATATATATATATATATAATATATATATATATATATATATATATATATATATATATATATATATATATATATATATATATATATATATATATATATATATATATATATATATATATATATATATATATATATATATATATATAAAATCCATAGAAGGGTGCTTGGAACCTCGTGGGGTTTGATGGCATTCTGTTGAAATGCTTTTGGTTTCAGAAGCAGCGACCAAAGTCAGACAACTCCAATATGTTCACGACAAACTGTTGCGACGAAACAACAAAAAATAGTTATGGAGAGACTAAATTTTGCAGTGTATACACAAAAATATGATTTTATCAAAAATAAGTACAAATAAGTGGGCATTCACGACAAATGTGTAAGGATAGCTTATGGGGAAAGGCTTATTGCGAGAAAAAAGGACATCCTATGAATTAAATATTAATGCATATATTTTATAGTAAATGTTCGAAATATTGATCAAGTACAGCAGTACACACCCTTTTTCTTTGTACCATAAACTGAGGAGAATCGTGCGGAGCGCCATTGTGATATCCATTAACTTCATTGATTGCCTGAACAATATTTTCAAAAGACATTATTTAATACGTAACGTTGGTAGGAGTACATTCCTCCTCTGAGACGTCATTCCTTTCAAACATAATATGAATTAGCATAGGTGTCCCACTCGCAAAGGAAGCAGCAGTACTTCTCATAACCCTTCTGGAGACAAATAACACATGAACTACTTTCAAATCATCACATATGCTCCACTAGTGTTCATTGTAATTTACTGTATGTGTTGCAGGAGGCAATGCATATTTTCATTTGTCTCCTTCATACGGACAGAACATCCAGTAGAAATGGAAGGATGTTTGTTTTTTTATTGAAATAGTAAAGACTTAAGGTTTTAACTTAGAAATATCAGTGAATTGTCTCCATTCTTCATCAATGTCAGTTATATTTAGATAAATCATTGAACCAACTAGTCCTTTGCACACCACGAAGTTCCCATATTTTATGAAGAAAATCTCCAAGTTGATTGCCTTTACTACTGTTGCGTTTTTATTTTAATATTTTTAATGAAGAACGTGTCAATGATGAAGACGCGAGGCAAGCATTTCTGCCTTAGATTTTGGCAAGTCCAAATCTCTGATGAGATCAATTGGTTCAAGCTGAGTGATTCTATGAAGTTCTTTTGACGTTTCTCTGAGAATAAAGTCTCTATCTCGGGATGTTGACGTATTTGCAATGTCATTATTTGTACTCAAGACAGAAATGTTCATCATCCGAATGCAGAAAGTCATCGGATTGTTGGAATCGTTACGTGCTACAGAACAAAGAGTGGATGGGATATCAGGATAGTTGACGAAAATTTTTTTTATTAATTCAATCTAATGGCGAAACCATGCAAAATAAACCATCATCCACGTGATTACTTTGCTCCCACCAGACCAAAGGGATCTCTTAACCCCCTGACCTGGTTTCCCGTTGTACCACTCACGTAATGTAGTTGCACATGAAATGCATCAATTGGTGCCTATGTTTTTCCCTTGTCTCTTAACTTTCACTTCAATTAGAGGTGGAATGCTTTTCCAAGGGCAGGTGTTAACTCCTTTCTTAGGCGGTTTCAGTGTTGTTTTTCCACATATATAGCAAGAGATATTTATACATATGGTTTCAATTGTAGCGAAATGAGCGGTGGTACCGGAACAGATACTGCAACAGTGATTACCAAAGCAGTTTAAGTCTTTAACACATTTACGTTGCATTATGCTAACAAAAGCAATGAAAACCAATCATAACATCATACCGAATATGTTGTGAACTATTCACATGCGAAAAAACACTGTAAGAATATGAAATAACATGTTACCAACACAACCATCTCTCTTGAACTGTGTTAAATGGATGTTTGATTTATAAAAGATAGCTCGACACGCGAAAGTTGTCAGATTGGTCTACAATGTTGCTATTTGTTGTGTTTCAATACTGTGTTGCAATATGTTATATTTCAATGGGATAGTTATTCATTAGCTTAATAATGAAATCTGTACACCCGAGTATCTTCTAAACATGAACCAATCAAGCTAAATGAAGCTGATTTTCAGATTCAACGACGTTGATTTACTAAGGAATTCATATTTTCAACAAATATTCATTTTTTTTAATTGACAAGTAACTATTGTAACTTTTGCCTCATCCGTAAAGAGGACACAAAAATAATGTATATCTTAGAATGTCTTTCGACATTCTAAAATATCATCAACAAATCTGTAACCATGATGTCTAATCTTCAGCGGTCTCGTTTTGTGTTTGCTGCACCTGAAAATGATATTGTTGTTATTCGGGGGGGGGGGGGAGTTCTTCATCCTGTCGCATATGAAACAACAAACTTTTGGGAATATTTGCATGTGCTGGTTCCAGTTTGTTCAGAAAAGCGTGCAGAGGTCCTGTAGCTCCACAGTCACTAGTTCGTCCTCGAAAGATACCAAACTCTCTAAGACTTTAGTAGATAACCACAAACGTTCCTATTTCCGACCGTCAAGTCTGGTAGGTTTCTGCATAGAGCAGAGGAGTCAACTTCGAATTCTCATTCACCTGTCCAAAAACAAAATGCATGCTCCGTATAGCAAGACCATATTTCAGAGAACAGCAAATATAAAAGAAATTTAAATATTACTAATAGTTTATGATTACCAGCTCCTTACGACAAGGGTCTTAGGATTTATTTTAGGATTTATTTTGTTTTCTTTTCACCTTTAAAATCTATTAGGTTCTGTGTAACTTTCAACACGAAATTCTGTATTGCTGCTGGTATTACACAGGTTTACGGTTGCGCGTCACATGACATACAGTTGTATTGGTTTGTATCCACAGCTAATAACTCATACATTGCTACATACAGTAACCTAACTGCCATTATGCACTTGTACCCTGTGACATTCCAACTGTGGATTTGGAATGAATTTCTTATAGCTGTAACTTTTGAAATCTACATTTTTGGGGCCCTTTTTTATGGAACCTTTATTCATAGTTGAGGCTTGTACAACCACGGATCCAAGATTGACCCAGTAATTCTGATACACCCTGTATATATATATATATATATATATATATATATATTATATATATATATATATATATATATATATATATATATATATATATAATATATATATATATATATATATATATAAGGAAAGCGTTCTTAATAGAAAATGGTAAAAATTGATTTTATATATAGGGGCGCTAAAAGTGAAAATAAAACATTTCCTCAAATACTCTCCCATCTTTCTGTCAATCTTCCACGGTCTGTCAGTCAATAAAAAAAAAAAAAAAAAAAAGAAAGAAAAAAAGGAAAGAAAAACTCGTGCTCATACACACACATACACAGAAAAGCATTTTCATATATTTATCTCCTACTTAACAGTTCATTGAACTTCCTAAAGGTTGTCCTTGTATTAAAAAAACGTTTTTAATTTTCCGGTCATAATTTATCTTGCATAGAAGGATTTGTTTTTGTTCTGAAACATTTTTCCACCTAAAGAATATTTCAAAAATTTTGGAAGGAATGATACTTGAACCACTTGTATCCCTAATTAAATGAACAAGTAATAATAATAATAATAATAATAATAATATATATATATATATATATATATATATATATATATATATATATAATATATATATATAATATATAATATATATATATATATATATATATATATATATATATATATATATATATATATATATATATATATATATATATATATATATATATATATATATATATATATATATATATATATATATATATATATAAATTTATA
>SEYY01023151.1:0-22500 GCA_009176605.1 Armadillidium nasatum | reverse complement strand
ACCCACTCTTGTTTTTGATACTTTTTGTGTAAAGATCTTTCAAGATTATTAGACATACGAATTTTTAATGAAAATCAATATATAAATTTAAATGAGTTTTTTTCTACATGGCTGAAAAGCTTCATCAATTTCGTTATATAAATTAATGTAGTACCTTCTGTGATAAATAAAGAAAGAGCAAAAATGAAAAATCTTGCAGCATAAAACTGGATGGACAGTAGCACTCTCCCATCTATCCGAAGCGCACTCTATTGCTAAATAAAATTTTTATCAAGCAATAAAAGGCTGGAAAAGATCTTGAATGTTAACTGAGAAAATATTACCATTTTAACATTTGCAGTGAATGTAAACCAAGTTATATATATTTTTTTACTTTTAAACGTTGGTTTTAGGCAATTTTTTATGCCATCCACAAAATTAAACTTGATGTTGCTGTGAAAGTATTTTGATGGAGAATAATCTAACTTCTGTAGTATAAAAAACATTTAATTTTTACTTGTATAATCATTATTCTACCTTCTTAAATAATAAAAGTAACCTTTTTTTTTTTTTTTTTTTTTTTTTTTTTTGTGCCCAGAAAATATTTCCATTTATCAAATTTTCCAGAAAGAATGATAAGAACTTTTGGAAAGGTTTTTTTTTTCCTTTTCTTTTTTTTTTTTTTTTTTTCTTTAAAAAAAAAAAAAAAAAAAAAAAAATGACAATCTCAAAAAAAAAAAAAAAGTTTTATAAATTCCAAACCAAAAGTTTTTCCTCTCCCCCCCCCCCCAAAAAAAAAAAAAAAAAAAAAAAATCGAAATTAAAAACAAACTTAGAAAGGACTTTTTAATTCAATAATTAGTTTTCAATTTTCTTATTATGAATGTTGGAGACAGTTTTTCTTTTTCTTTTTTAAAAATGGAATTAACGAGCGATTCTTTTTGAATCTTATTTAAGAATTATTTTAAATTTCAACAAACTTTTCTTTTCTTTAAAAACAAAAACACAAACAAAGATATTCTTACACACATATTTTTCTCTTTCAGCGAATTATTATTATTAATATAATTATTATTATTAATATTATTATCATTAGAAATAGTAGTAGTAGTAGTAGTAGTAGTAGTAGTAGTAGTAGGTGTAAAAGTATGTTAATATTATTATTATTATTATTATTATTATTATTATTATTATTAATATTATTAATAGTAGTAGTAGTACAATATTATTATTAGTAGTAGTAGTAGCAGTAGTATCATTATTAAACTAGAAGGAGTAGCACCAGCAGTAGTAGTACCATTATTAATATTATTGTTATTATTATTAGTAGTAGTAACAGGAGTAGTGGTAGTTGTAATAGTAAGAGGAGCATTAAAAGTAGTATTATTATTTCATTATGATTTTATTATTTCATTTTACGAGAGAAATAATTTTTAATGCTTTATGCAATTATATAAAAAAAAAAAATAAAATAAAAAAAAAACTTTTTAAATTTAAAATTCCAATTTCAAAACCTGAAATATAATTCCATTACTATGTAATTTGAGTAATAATGAATTGAATTTATTTATTTATCAATTATTATTATTATTATTATTATTATTATTATTATTATTATTATTATTATTATTATTATTATTATTATTATTATTATTATTATTATTATTATTATTATTATTATTATTATTATTTATTTTTATTTATTTTTTCTTTTGGGAAATAGGTTAAATTCTAAATATTTTTTTAATTTTATATATATATATATATATATATATATATATATATATATATATATATATATATATATATATATATATATATATATATATATATATATATATATATATATATATATATATATATATATATATATATATATATCCCGTATATAATATAATATTATGATATTATTAATGAAAAAATGTTAGAGAATATAGAGAATATGTTCCCTCAAGTTCAGCTCTGATTTTGTCATTTTAAAAAAAGGATATGCTTCTCTCTTTTCTTTAGCTTCCCTTGGAATGATTACTGCTTCAGTGTGAGGAATCCCCTCAGAGTGTGCAGAACGCATTGTTCGAGGGGATTCTCTCTTGCATGGAGAAGCAGATCCCGTCTTCTTCTCATCGATTGAAACATTGAAACTTTGGTTAAACTCTTCTCTTGCTATTCGCCGAGGGACGCTGCCTTCGCGAATTACCGTCATCTTCAAGCTTCAGAAGCTAATGTAACATATTTCATCCTTAAATAGTGCATGATCGTGCTGTGTAATATTAAAAGTTCATTAAAAGCTGCAGGTTTCTTTTCCTTACCCTCTTCTGACATTTTGCTTTGATTTTTCCTCTTTCTCTCCTCTAGTTTTGAATTTTAAAAGTCTCTCTTTAGGTATCTATCCTCCTCTCTGAAACCTTTTGTCTGATTTCCTTTTCGGTAGTTCTACCTTATCTCTGTAGACGGCCACATTTTAACCTTTAAATCTACTAATTATGGTGTTTCTCTGTGTTCTTTTCTTAACTCTCTTTTTCTACTTTTCATCAGAGATCTTTTCTTTATCCCTTTATTACCTATCCACTATTACGATAACGATTCCACCATTCGCTACTCAGTTTAGCAACTGATCTGATTTTCCTTGCATTTCTAATTGCGGCTGAGAGAGTAAAGATGTTTTCAATGCAATTCGTCAATATACTCGACAATATCTTCCACTTAACTGTAACCTCTTTCAAAAGCACAACTCAGGATTTCCTCTTTTCTTAATATTCTTAGAATCTCTTTTTATTTGTGATATTTTGAAATTATTACATTATTTCTTTTACTAAACAAGTTTCTAAGAATTTAGATATTCTGGGAACTCTTCAAAATGTCTCCGCACAACCTAAGTCGCTCGCCTGGATTAGGATCGTTACTTGTCCTGATTTGGAAAATGCACCACATAATTGTTGATGCCACTTGCTTAGTTTTTCTTGGAATGGTGAAAGGAAGGCTTTTTACTCTATTAATTAAACTTCTTAATCTCGCTGACTCACTCAATCTCTTTCCTGCCTTTGATTGGTTACATATTTCTTCTTTAAACGAAAACTACAACATACACTGTTCCTTTTAACTCATTAATAGCATTCCTCTTTCCCTGGGAAGAACTTGTTCGGCTCGTTCATATACACAGTTTCATGCTTTCTCTGTCCAAATTTTTGACTCCTCTCACCTCAAGTTTAACCGCTATGCTCATACTTACTTTTTCCCTACTGGTAAAATCAGGAACTCTCTTACTTTTTCTATTTTCCAAACTTCCTATGACTTAAAATCCTTCAAGTCCTGTATTGGTTGAATATATATATAATATATATATATATATATATATATATATATATATATATATATATATATATATATATATATATATATATATATATATATATATATATATATATATATATATATAATATTATTGGTATTACTTTTATAACAATTAATTTAGAAAAATTTTAATGTAGAATTGGATTTTAATTTTTTTTTAATTGTCAAAAAGAATGCTAATGTTGTGCATAAAATGCAGATAAAAATACTGATGCTAATACGACTTTTTCGCCTTAAGTAGGAAGACGACGTTGGCTTTTTGGTGTTGTAAACTGGTTGGAATTGCAGTGTAAAGTCTTTAACTTCCTTGCTTTCGAATTATTGATTCAAAGGATGTGAACAAACTGATTAATTGAAGCGATTTTCTCTGGCTTTAAAGCGTATACTCCATTCCCTTTTCCATGAGCCAAATTTCATGAACTTTTGGTTCATATATATATCTTCTTGTTCTATAGCCATTTATCGCAGGTAATCTAATTTCTTTAATTTTGTTAATTATTTTATAGTTTTATTCAGACTCTAGAAATCAATCTGCTTGGATATCATCTTGGAATAATACAAAATCTGTAGTCAACAATGCCGAAGTTCTTTCTCTATGGGAAAAGCAATATATCTTATGATTTCTTTTCTTTCCATTCTAAATGACACCTGCTACATATATCAACTCTAACTTTGCTTCTTGACCTCGTTTCTTCCTACAGCACCTCAGCTTCTTTTGAAGATGAGATTTTTCTCTTCTCTGAGCTTAATATTAATAATGTCTATTGTGCTACCAGTATCCTTGATTTGATTATAAACTCAAGCTTTCGAGCTAGATCTTATTTTGGTAAAGAAATCTTAAGTTCATTAAGTCTTTGCACAAAATGAAAGATCCCTATGAACTTCGTTTGCTGTAATTTAACCTCTTTTTTTTATTCCAAAACATTCCAACCTATCTATTCTAAAAATGTGGATTTAAAAACCTCTCGTTTCTTTTAATAATATCTCCGATCGCCAGTATTGCTTGCGTTTGGAACAATCTACTGATTATGGTCCTTCTTTTCCTGTCTCTAAACCCTCTGTCTTGTGGAATTCGGTGAATCTTTTGTTATTTTGAGGACATATTGATCTTTCTATCGTGTGTAAGGCAGAAATACGATTCTCTTTTTTGGCTTTTATCCTTCTGTGTAACTTTTTCCTGATTTTCTTTCCTGTCGTCTGCAGCAATTATTGATTGGCACAACTTATTTTTTAAATCTAGTGACAATGGCGTTTCTCAAGTTTCTCTTCTATCCACCAAATCTCTTCCTAACGTAATTTTAATGTCTCTTAACCTTAATTCCATTATCTTCCATTCAGACGCATTCCTCTACCGACTACATCATTTGATTGCCTTTATTATAATTGTTGTTTCCATTTCTCGAGATCTTTCTTAAAAGCGTAACAAAATGTTTCTCTTTCTGTGCAAGTTTCTAATAGGTTAAGCGTTCTTATTATCCTTCAGAACTTCTTAACAACTCTCACCAATTGCATATTCTAAATGGATGTCATCGTACTAGTATGTTTTACTCAATTGTACATGTCGCATATCTGTGGTGGTTCCATTCATAAAGCTCTTCCAGCTCTCACTAATTCTTAAGTTACCCTCTGGTGCATCCTCCCCCCACACACACACATTAATACCATGATTATTATTCTCTCGTGAACACTTTGTAATGTACCTCCTCTTTGAGAAGAGCTCGTTTGAATTGTATATTCCCACAGTCTTTTCACCCATTCTCTATTCAGATCTCCGAAATCAAACTTATAAACCCTATCTTATACATTCTACTGTTAAATCCTGAAACACTCGCCCCTCTCTCAATTTTCTCACTTTCTTAGAATTACAAACTTTTAAATCCCAAACGTTGAAAAACATTAACTGATTAGAATTAATTTTCCTTTTCCTTTACTGTCATGGGTTTATGGTAGACCTTTAACACTCTACCAGATGTTGTATTTAAAAGAAAACTATACTACTAATATAATATATATATATATATATATATATATATATATATATATATATATATATATATATATATATATATATATATATATATATATATATATATATATATATATATATATATATATATATATATATATATATATATATATATATATATACAACTCGGGACTTGAAGTAATCTTTGAGAGAGACGTCACTCTTTCCAATGAGACGAAAAGTAATTAATTGTGACGTAATTAAAAGCTTGAATTTTTAGTCCCAAAATATGCATCCGTTTTGAGAGAGATTTACGTAACCATGGTGATATCAAAATACAAAAGACATCTTCTGAGGTAACCATGGTAACCACATCCTTTTGAGTTCTTATCAATATTACGTGCTGAAAACACACAAGAAATAGAAGCACCAAGATTTGTTTTTAAAAAAAGACTTATAGATACGTTTGTTTTGTGTGTATATATGTATGTATATTTGTATACATGTCTTACGGTAGATACACAAACGTTTTGGAAAAAAATGACGATTCTATTTATAGAGAATTTTCTCTCAAATTACAATAATTAAATTTTTTAATTAGAAATTTGAGGGACGGAAGAGGATTTTTATTAACCTTACACAATAAAAACAATTCTCCTCAACTACGAATTTTTTAACAATTTTTAAAAACTTTTACATCATTTTATTTAATTTATTCAAAGAGAAATGAGAAATGAATGAAGAAAATCATATATATATATATATATATATATATATATATATATATATATATATATATATATATATATATATATATATATATATATATATATAATATATATATATATATATATATATATATATATATATATATATATATATATATATATATATATATATATATATATATATATATATATATTATATATATATATATATATATATATATATATAATATATATATATATATATATATATATATATATATATATATATATATATATATATATATATATATATATATATATATATATATATTATATATATTTTTTTTTTTTTTTTTTTTTTTTTTTTTTTTTTTTTTTTTTTTTTTTTTTTTTTTAATTTTAATGGTAAAAATAAAAAATAAAAAATATTAAAAAATTAAAAATAAATTTTTTTTTTTTTTTTTTTTTTTTTGGAAAAATAAATATTTTTTCGAAATTTAATTAAAATATATAAATAAAACGAAAATACGGAGTGTTTTTTTTTTAATTAAATACTTAAGTTAAAAAATATTATGCATGAGTAAATTGGGTAATAAAAACATAATTGAAAATTCATTATTTATTTCGCAACAATGAATAAAATGTCATTTAATATTAATATAAGTTTTTATTTCATTTTTTTTGAGAAAAAATTCAAACATATAAATTTCTTCACAAAGATGAGGTGGGGTGGAATCCATCACTCGTAAGTGTTCTGAGGGTAGTTAATGTTCTATTCAACTCTTCAATTAAACTCTGGAAATTTAGCTTATGCTTTAAGCATTTCTTTTGATTTTCCGTACCTTTAAATACCGAAGGAAGTCCCTACTTTCGTCCAGTTCAGAGGTAGTACCTCCCTCATAACCAAATACAAATTAAATCAATACTAACTTTTAAAAACTTAATATTCTCCTATCTGAAGCATCCACTTGCATCATATTTGTAACGTTCCACTAGTGTTCCATCTGAAATATCCTCCCAGTATCTCATTTTGAACATCCCAACAGTATTCCATTGAAACATCCCACTTTTATTTCAACTGTAGCGTCGCACAAGTATCCTATTCAAACCTGTTAATTTTCCATTCCTCAATTTAACTACAACTACCTTCTTACCTAATTTCTTTCCTAATTTGTCTTCCATTCTTTCCTTTTTCCACCTGTTCACTTTAATTTTCTATGAGAAAGCAAGTACCTAGCAGTTATTTTAGATTTTCAGTTACCCATGGCTGTGGAAGCGATCATCCAACTTTGGTTTCAGTTTTGAATCTGACTAATCCAGGTTTAAGTTTTTAACTCTTCAGAATCATGCGATTCGGCCTCAAATTACAGCTACCAATGATCTTGAGACTTTGTAACTTGACTCTACTTTCGCATTTTTGATTCCAGGAGGCTTTCAAATTAAATTCGAATTCTGACTCTATTTCTTCACCCCTTCTCTTTTATATTCTTTTATAACGCTAATACGAATTTCTTCCCATTTCTTATATTCTGTTACTCTCATACTGGTAATTTTTCTATCAAGTTTTTCTATCTTTTAATTATTATTATTATTATTATTATTATTATTATTATTATTATTATTATTATTATTATTATTATTATTATTATTATTATTATTATTATTATTATTATTACTATTCTCCTTTCACGATGAGTCCTCGCCTTTGTTCCTCGTTTCATATTTTTTCTTTTATCTCCATCCCAATAGCACAGACTATATACTTTCTTTCTCGGTATCATCATTTCCATTTTTGGTCATTTTACCTAAACTTCACCCAACCGATCTACAGACACACACACTCCTTCGCTCATTCATACATTCACATACATACACACACACACACACACACACATATATATATATATATATATATATATATATATATATATATATATATATATATATATATATATATATATATATATATATATATATATATATATATATATGAATTTGCAGCCGGCTGTTCCGGATGCACGGTCTATTTTATTCATTAATTTCTGCAACATTCGCGGACTTCATTCAAATTTCCACTTTGTTGAACATCACCTCTCTTCTTCTAGACCTCACCTCTAATTCTTGACCGAAACAGATGTTTGAGCGTTCTGATAGTAAACCCTATTCTGTTTCCTCCTACTGTCTCTATCCTCAATTTTCAGCCAAGGGTGGATATTACGCATACGTGCGAAACGATCTTGTTTGTTCTCGTACCTCTAATTTGGAGTCTTCCGAATTTTCACCCTTGTGGCTTAGGCTCTCTTGCCATTCTACGACTAAATTCATTTGTTCTGTTTATTTATCTCCTAACTCTACTGAATATCCTAAATTCTTTGACTATCTAAACTCAATTCCAGCCCCAGTCGGTCCCTTTTATATATATATATATATATATATATATATATATATATATATATATATATATATATATATATATATATATATATATATATATATATATATATATATATATATATATATATATATATAATATATATATATATATATATATATATATATATATATATATATATATATATATATATATATATAATATATATATATATATATATATATATATATATATATATATATATATATATATATATATATATATATATATATATATATATATATATATATATATATATATATATATATATATATATATATATATATATATATATATATATATATATATATATATATATATATCCACAATTCTTTTACTGTTTCGATTTGTCCAAACCTTTTAAACGAAAACTGAGAGATCAACTGATAACACGCACACATACATACACACGTACACCAGCAAATACACATGCACGCGCAACAAATCAATTATGACAGAGTCTTCATTCCATAAAAATTTTCCTGGAAACAAATAATCTTTCTTTTTATATTTCTGATAAGCATTATTGCATATATATATATATATATATATATATATATATATATATATATATATATATATATATTATATATATATATATATATATATATATATATATATATATATATATATATATATATATATATATATATATATATATATATATATATATATATATATATATATATATATATATATATATATATATATATATATATATATATATATATATATATATATATATATATATATATATATATATATATATATATATATATATATATATATATATATATATATATATATATATATATATATTATATATATATATATATATATATATATATATATATATATATATATATATATATATATATATATATATATGGTAATAATTAAAGTCTGCTAACACTCTAGCAGACTAAATAATAAATTAAACATCGAAGTTTCCTCTATAGTAACCTTTAAAGTTTGATGTTTATTTATTATTTAGTCTGCCAGAGTGTTAGCAGACTTTAATTATTACCATATCTTTTTAGTTTGCGAGGAGATAGGAGGGACCGAGCCCGAGTCATGTTGCCTCACGCTGAAGCTCGATCGGGTGAAGTCCTTTGAGGTTTGTTCTTGTAAATTATTATTCATAAGCCTCCTCTTTGAATTTCTCTTTTGAACCGCCAGTAGCTTAGCGGTAAAATTCTATGATTTTGTTCTATAGGGCTCGGGATTGATTCCCTTATAGCAAACTTTAAACTTCGATGTTTAATTATTATATATAATATATATATATATATATATATATATATATATATATATATATATATATATATATATATATATATATATATATATATATATATAATATATAATATATATATATATATATATATATATATATATATATATATATATATATATATATATATATATATATATATATATATATATATATATATATATATATATATATATATATATATATATATATATATATATATATATATATATATATATATATATATATATATATATATATATATATATATATATATATATATATATATATATATATATATATATATATATATTATATATATATATATATATATATATATATATACTATATATATATATACTCTGGTGGACAAAAGCAAGAGACCTACCAATTTCCACCAAAGATGGGATATTTGATAGAAGAAGGGCCAAATTAAATGCCACAATGTCCCGATACACAGCTTTTGAAGGTGTGCAAGTTAATAGAACTTAGGATAAAAGAGAAAAGAAGTGTATTCCAGCACAGATAAGATTGAGCATTGCAGTCAAGTCTGGAATGAAAAAGTTTTATGGAGGAAGGATCAGACTGCATAGAATGGTATATTGCACGAGAACTTCTCAGTGGTGGAGGTATGTGGTTGAAGAGTTTAGAAGAGAAACTTCTGATTTAAAAGGGATAGTGTAGAGGGGGTAATGCAACATTCCGATAAGAAGAAAAAGACTTTAGCGAGTTAATGAGAGCGAAAGATTTGGTAAAACGAAAAACCCCAAAGCAAACCTTCTCAGGGAAATCTTTGTGAGTGGAACCACCCCAGAAATGTAAGGTATACTTCGTACAAAGGCAAGCAATACCCATATAAAGAGCAAGCAACTAGAGTGGCGCAAAGAAATTTTGAATTCGTTTCAGAAAGACCAACCTCTCATAAGTTGGTTTAAGGAGAGTTTACTTCTCTCCTTCAAAGAAAGATCACTAGATAATTAAACACTAAGAATATTCTGGTGTCTTCAAAGTACGAACCAGACAGCAACAGAACGCAAATGAAAGTACCAGTCAAACCCATCACTCCGTGGGTAATTCCCAATCTCAGGACTTTCATCGTTTCCGACTACGCCATGTCTTCTCCGTATACAGGGTGATTCAAAATTATGGTAAAAATAATTAGTAACTGATAAGACATGCAAAAATAAAGGAAAAAGTTCCTATAAAGGGATGACGTACAGTGCTTAGTTTTCCGTCTGGCTGTCTGTATATGTTTGTTACTAAATATTTTGTATCTACGAAACCAAGTAAGTTGCAAACTCTAAATTTGAGATTGTTGACCAAAACAACCAACTACCGTATAAATGCACTGTCTGTTTGTGTTACGCATTACTTTGTAACTCATTGACTGTGTGTGTCTCTTACGTGTTTATTTCGTTATTGAATATGGAACGTAATTACCACGTGTATTCATACTCTGAACTAGCTGACATGCATTTAATGTATGGGATGGGACGCTGCAATAGTTCTGCAGCAAGACGTTTGTACCAAGAGAAATATCCCAACCGAATTTGTCCAAGCGCAAGGTTTTTTGCCACTATTCATCAACGCCTGTCTGAAACAGGTTATTTGCAGTCCAAAGAGCACACTAATGCAGGCAGACCCCGATCTACTAGGACTGTTGATTTAGAAGAATTAGTTCTTAATGAAATATCTGAGCATCCTGAAAAGAGCACGCGAGAATTATCACTACAGTTTAATTCGAACCAATCTAGTATTTGGAGGTTACTGCACGAGCAACAGTTACACCCGTACCACGTCCAACAGGTGCATACTCTATTGCCACGTGACTATGCTCCTCGTGTTGTTATTTGTCAATAGTTTTTGGACAAGGTTTTACTTACCAACGAGGTTCACTTTACAAGAACAGCTACCGTTAACGTTCATAACGAACAAATTTGGGCAGACGATAATCTTCATGCCCAACAAATAAACATAATTTTTCGGTAAACATTTGGGCAGGTATTTTAAATAATCATCTACTTATGTTCGAGCTTCCTCCCAGGATTAATGGCATAATCTACTTAAACTTTTTGAAACATGAGCTCCGTACCTTGTCTTGCTTGATGATATGACCTTCTTATATTTTTCAGTTGCGACCAACAACATGGGGGTTTATAATGCATGAATGAGGGTCATTCACTTGACACATACTGTTAATAGTGCTAGGCATAAAAGTATATTCGTTTATAATAATAGAACCACTCTAGTAATGACAACTTTCTCACCACAATCATTGTGAAACTAGGTGAGTAATGGTAACCATTCTTCACGTGCACAGCAAGGTCACCAAGAACCTAAATTCACATTTGGATTAATTAACCTTTAGAGGGGAACATTTGTAAAGAACTTAGTATATAATATATTATTAAATACTCTTTCCAATTACGACAACTGTTGAATGACTAACGATTAAAGGGTAATATTGAGAAATGGAATAATGAAACGATTCAAAACAGACTCCTGGAATACTTTGAACGAGTGACCAGAAATACAATATTACTGAGAGATTAGAAGAATGACGCACTGGACTAACAATGATCATTATATGGGAACATATCGTGAGGATTCCTCTCACATTCATCATTTAGATCGCTTCGTTGACTGTATATATCTATTTAGTCAGGATGCATTATAGTACTATGTAATAGATTAATAGAGACATGACACTATCAATAATATAAAAACTTGATCATAAACAAATAATTATATTTAAAATAAATATATAAATATATAATACCTAATAAATATTACACCATAGCCTATAATATGGGAACCTTTACGCGGTGAGATGTATATAATAAGTACTTATACACAAAATACTTATATAATCGATTCTGACATCTTATGTAGATATTAGAGTTGTAAGAATAAACAGGAGTTTTGGTAAGATAATCTGTAGGATAAAATAGAATATTTCCAGGTATAGTAACACATACCTCGCTATTATGTCATTGTATCAATTTAGATACAGAAAAATGTGTGGAGGAGAATACTATATGTCACACATCTATAACTGTTATAATAATTCTTATCTTTTCACCTGGGAAAACCTTATTTAAAATACAATCAATAATATTATATTTTGCCTGAAAATTACTTTAATCAGAATACACATAAATAACAAATGGAATTTTTACCAGATAAATTATATACAATAATTTTTTTATCTATTAATATCATTTACTAAGCTTTATTTCCCTTTTCTGATTATACCAGAAATTTATCACTAGCAATTATTCACAATAACATGTTTCCTGATTGAAGCATAAGGTTCCTGGACACGAATTAGAAATAAGCTCTCCATTGTCACATATAAAATACCTGAAAGTAAATTGCAATTTAATAATTTAAGATTGAATTTGGAAGAGTATTTAACACTATTTTGAATTCTTACTCTACGTTTACGGTAAGTAGATTTTTGTTGTTACCAGAGCTAAAAACTAGTTGTTTTACGATAAAAAAGAAAAGTATTTAAGCGAATTTAAAATTTTTATCAATATTTGTGAGTAATTCAGTTGTATCTCACTTTGCTATAACATTCCAACATACTTTCTGGCACTTTAATTGGGCTAACTGAGAAACATTGCGTAACTTCTTTGTCAACTGTTTTTGGAATAAATCCTGCTTTAACACTGATAATGCTTCGGGGTCTGCTGATAAAGTGAGAGCCGTGATCGCAGATGAAATGAGCAGGTTTATTCCCTTTTCTGTGCTGTAAGCACTCCTATGTTCAATCAATCAAGAAGAGGGGTAGCCATTTTGAGCCTTCTAACTATCCTCCTATAGCTCTCACTTTTATTCTATTTAAAGTCTTTGAAACTATTCTTAACATTTATTTCCTTGATCACTTGAAATCTCACTCACTCCTTTCTGATCAACAGTAAGACTTTAAACTCTCAAGGTCTACTGGTGACATTCTTTCCTATCTTATTAATCTATGAATCTACCTTCTACTTTTATTGACTACGGGAAGCCTTGTGTGGTGGCACTTGACATATCAAGGCTTTTTGACCGTATTTGGAATGCGTCACTGTTCTCTAAGCTCCCTTCTTTTGGGTTTCCTTCTTCCTTTTGCATACACATGTCTAGTTTTTTCTCAGATCGCTCCATATCAGCACTTGTTGATGGATCAACTTTTTCTTTCTCCATTAATTGTGGTGTTTCTCAGGGTTCAGTATTATCTCCTATTTTTTTTTACTATTCTTAACATCTCCCTCTGTTAAACATATCCAAACTTTCCTATCTTCTTCGACGGCTCTCCTGTCTCACCTGTGAATAACATAAACATTTCTTGGTTTAAACTTAAATAAATTATTCGGGAAATCTCACATTACAACTGTTGCCAAGGTGGCCTCAAATAAACTGAGGGTTCTGTTCAAGTTGCAGGAATTTTTTCTTCTGAACAGTTTCAGGGGTCTTATGGGTATACTGTTCTCCCATCCCATCTTAAGAGTTGAATCTAATCACTACTTTCAAACTCCTTCTTTATTTCCGATATGACGTTAGCGCTCAATCTCTTTTCTATAGATACTATAACGGCAAGTGCTCGGGGTACTTGACTTTTCGCATCACTGCGTCGCCCTCAAAGCATAAGGGTTGCCTTACTTGCACATGAACAATCTGTGAGTATTGCAAACTCCAGGCTTCGTTGTGGAACCATCTTCTGTGTCAATCTCTTCATGTTTTAATTCAATCTTCTTTTCTTTAAAGCTTCCGTCTGCTTACCTGGTGATTTGAGTTAGTCTTGGGATTGGTTTCATTTATTTCTCTATTTATTTATTTTAATAATAATTGCCCTCAAATGGAATGAGGTTTCTTTATTATCAATATGACTTCAAAAACCTAAAGTAATAAGAGTTTGTTGGGGTTATACAACTTAAAGATGTTAAAGATTGTAAAACGAAAGAGAAATTTTGTTTCGGAAAGCTGAGATAATTTTAGTTGAAGACGCAATTTCCTCTGTATCTAAAAAGAGTGTAACTGATGGTATATACGAACTTGGAGGAAAGAAACTTGCATCTAAACTGTAATGGCAAAATAAATTCTATTAGAATAAATGAATATCTTCTTAAAAAGAAATTTAAATGAAAAATATTAAATGTACGGAGATTTTTTTAGATAAACTTTGAAAGGAAATATTTATTTTGTGGCTCTCTGTTCTTTCTTTTAAATTTATATATATCGATAAAGAGTTTACGTTAATAAAGTTTATCGATATCGAATAAAGAGTTTACGTAAATAAAGTTTATCGATATCGATAAAGAGTTTACGTAAATAAAGTTTATTGATATCGATAAATATAATTTCGCTATACAAACAAAATTGATCAGGAGACAGGAAATGATTATTCCATCAAAAAAAAAAGTGATATATATATATTATATAATATATATATATATATATATATATATATATATATATATATATATATATATATATTATATATATATATATATATAATATATATATATATGAGTGTGTGCATCGACTTAAACAGTATTCTATGTTCCGACGTCCAAACTTTGTGCAATCGTCAGTAGGATCGTTAAACAAAGGACAATCTTCAGGGCATATTAGTGCAGTTGTTGTTGTTCAAATGACTCTTGATGAAAGCAAAATAAGTCTGGTCCCCAGATATCAATCCTTGTGACTTTTATTTATAGGGTTATCTAAAACAGCTGGTGTATGGGAAGGAAATTATCGATAGGCAACATTTACCGCACAGGGTCGAGAAAGGTACACCACATTTTAGTAACACAATGAACCTCCGGCAGTTGCAGGCCAGTTTGGTATACCGTGTGTATTATGTATTAAGGTCTTACATTTTGAAAACCTGTTGTAATGGTACCCCTCTTATGATACCTGCCACGTAATAAACTATGGTATATGGTGTTTATTTCATTGCCTAATTGTCAGCTCGATATCACGTAAACGAGTGGCTTGCTGCCTTATATGTATTCAATGGAATTTCATAATGATGATGTCACTTTCCTTCTGTGGAAGTTTGTAAACATCTTTGTAAATCACTCTGTATAAAATTCCGAATAATTGTCAAAAACAGAGGAAGAAAGTTTGTTACAGGCTTTAACAGAAAAATACTTCAAAAGACAGCTATGTCTGGGAATCAGAGATCAGCACAGATATAGAAGGAAGCTGTGTAAAATTACGATTTACTCAAACTAGGAGGTATGCGGATAAATATTTATAAAATAACTATTTATCGTAAAAATGATTGTGTGAGAATAAAAGAAACTTTGAGAGATAGAAGAAAATAATAGTGGGGAACTCTAGACCCTTTCGAGAGGGGGCTTTTGAGTAGAACCTACCTCGATATTCGCTGCACACTTAAGAGAAAAATTGAAATCCATTTACAACGTCTTTAAAAATGAAAGGTGTAATAAAGTGGGCAGTGGTCGAGAGAGAAGTGGATAGATGATGAAACAATATAAAAAATAGTCGTTTAAGGCTTTCCCTTAATGATAGATAGATAGAAATACTTTGGTGGTTATGAAATTAAATATATATATTATATATATATATATATATATATATATATATATATATATATATATATATATATATATATATATATATATATATATATATATATATATATATATATATAATATATATATATATATATATATATATATATATATATATATATATATATATATATATATATATATATATATATATATAATATATATATATATATATATATATATATATATATAATATATATATATATATATATATATATATATATATATATATATATATATATATATATATAATTTTTTTTATACACAACTTTTCCCACGATTGTAGGATGGTGTCCACCGTAAGACACAATCATTCTTAATACTCATGAACTTGCCACTTTTTTTTTTACTCACTTCTATCCTCTGTCAACCGCACACCCTCCTCCCAGTTCAATACTCTATCCCTTAATAACTCCTTGACCGCGCTCATCCAACCTCCTTTAGGTCTCCCCCCCCTACCTCTCATACCCACCATTTCTGAAACGAACAGCATTTTTGCCAATCTCTCCTCCTACAAACAAGTCCAAACCACCTCAGCATGCTCTCCCAACCTAATTCCTTCTCCAGCTACATATTTCCCTTATTCTAACATTCCTGACTCTCACCCTTCTACTTATACCACACACCACTCTCATACCCTTCATCTCGAAAACCTCAACCTTTTTTCTTTCTCGCATTCAACCTTCAAACCTCGCTACCATACATAGCTACCGGTAAGCAGCAACCCTCGAACACTTTCAACTTCACCTCTCTGGGCAACCTTCCCCTGCCCCAAATATCCCTCAAACCTCCTAACACTTTCTCCCTTTCTCTTTTTCTGTGTCCCACTTCATCGTCCACACTACCATCTCCACCTAAAGTAATTCACTCCCAGGTATTTAATTGAGTTAAACCAACTCCAATCTCCCTCTCCCTACTTTAATCTGGAATTCCACCATCCCTGCCTATACCTCTTACACTCCTCTCCTCTCCTCAATTATTCGTCCATAATATTTTATTTCTTGCCCGCATTCACTCTTAAGCCCAACTCGACAAAACATTTTACAAATTCCTCCACCAGCTTCAAATTTTCTTGTGACTTCGCCAAAAGGACCTCATCATCTACATGCAATAACACATTCGCGTCCCATACTTCCTGTTGTTCTATCATTCTCACTCCTCTCTAACCATCAATCTCACCATTTTGTCTATCTATCTATATATATAATATATATATATATATATATATATATAATATATATATATATATATATATATATATATATATATATATATATATATATATATATATATATATATATTATATATATATATTTCAAATAGAAAGGTAGGAAAGAAATACTTTACCAAGGCAGGGTGCAAGTTTAGAAGCACAAGTTTTGAGAGCCTTAAAAGACATTAGGACAAAACACCTTCTTATTGCTAAGTTCAGGGAGAGGAGGAATAACATATTGGCGAAATTGCAATGTTAAGTAAGTATAAATGAGTTAAAAGTAATTGGAGGAGGAAGATAAGATGTAATTAAAGGCAAAGGCAGAAGGCAAAACATTCAGTTACGCAGTCGGAATATACTAGAAGAATCAAAGAGGAAGTAGGAAAGACAGAGTTTTTTCTCCTAAAATCAGATTAAGCGAGCGAGGAAAAGAAATCGGAATAATTTTTTCATTTTCTACTAAGAAAAGAATTTTTAGTGTTTGGAGAATAGATTTTGAAAGTTCCGTCTTAAAAAATACGTTGCATGGTTTTGTTGAGTTTGAAGACCATGGTAATGAATGAAGGAGACATTCCTGCTGTTAACAGCTTGTGAACAAACAATGATAAAATAGTTTTATTAGATATAATTCCTTCAATCCATTCACAAGGCCAACAGTAGAATGAACAAAATAATAATGATTAAAATAACAAAATAACAGTAAAAAAATATTATAAAATTACTATAAAAAATAAATAAATAAATGTATTCAAAATTTAACATATAGAGAAAAGTTTTATAACATTTCAAAATCTCACTTCAAAATTATAATATCTGAATGTAAATTTTCATTTAATATAGGTTTGTGATGCCAAATACATAAAGATTCCAGTAAATGGAGGTCAAAATCTAAACTTTTAAAACTTGAATCTTGTACTGGATGATTTGTTAAATTTAGTGAAGACATTATTTGATAAAGGATATAAGATTTCTTTATCTTATATTAATCTATCAAATTAATTGGACTACCTAAAATCTTTATTCTGAAAAATGGATTCCCCTGCTCTCTCATTGAAAATGTTTTTAGTAAACGTCTCTCTTTAAAAATTCAACAACCTCTTCAGGAAAAATTACCGTACCTAAAGAACATTTATTCCTGAAGTTGCCGTTTTTTTTGTTTTTTTTGGAGAATGGGTTGCCAAATTGAACTAAAAATTAATGTAATATTTATAAATGATTACCTCATCTTAATCTTAAACTAGTTTTTAATAATAATTACAGAATTGGTAAGTTTTTCAAGTCTAAGAAAAGACTTCCTACACCTTTTTGCTCATCAGTGATATATAAATACAATTATGGCAGCTGTGATGCTATCTATATTGGAAAGACTACTCGAAGTCTTTTTAACCCGCATTGCTGAGCACAAGGATGTTTCTTTCAGAACTTTGGAAATGTTGGGTCATCTCCAGTATTCTACTCTTAAAACTCATTCTCTCTTATTAAATCATCCAATACGAGATTCAAGTTTTAAAATTTTAGATTCTGAGCACGACGAATCTCCATTTACTGTAATCTTTATATATTTGGCAGCACAAACCTAAATTTAATACAAATTTGCATTCAGATTACATTATAATTTTATAATCAGATTTTAACATATGATAGTACATATCTATACATATTACATTATATATACATTTATTTATTTATTTATTTTATATAATAATTTTATAATATATTTTTTACTGTTATTTTGTTATTTTGATCATCATTATTTTGTTAATTCTCCTGTTAGCTTTGAGAATTGGTTGAAGGAGTTCTCACCCGAAACTTTTATCAGTTTATATATATATATATATATATATATATATATATATATATATATATATATATATATATATATATATATATATATATATATATATATTTCTAACTTTGCACAGGAGTCATTAATATCATCAATATAAGGACAGTCTTCAGAGCATGATAAAGATGTGGTTCCTGTTGTTTCTTCTGTTGTTATTCTTGCTGCTGTCGTTGCTTGTGTAGTTGTAGTATCAACAAAGCAAACGCATTCGCTCGTTATAATATTTTCAGGCGTACAATAAAATGTTTGACCCGTATCCATGTTATTATCTCCATTACACGAAATATAAACATTTTCTGTATTGGGATCTTGAAAACAATTTGTATCTCCGTGACAAGCACACATAGTTGTATTTGAGGCGTATCTGAAGCATGCACCTACTATTATTGAATTGTCACACTAAAAGGAAAACAAAAAACAAAAACATGTAAGTAATTGAAGTTTTGAATTAGACATTAATTTCGCATATACTGCTTTTATATATATATATATATATATATATATATATATATATATATATATATATATATATATATATATATATATATATATATATATATATATATATATATATATATATCCTCTGGTGGGCAAAGGCCGGAGAACGACAAGTTCAGGTACACAGCGTTTAAAAATATGCATGTCAAAGGAAGTTGGGAAAACAGATTAAGGGAGTGTGTTCCAGATATTACCAGTAGAGTATATGTAAGATTGAGCATAGCGGTTAAGTCTGGGGTCTGAGAGTTGGACAGAGAAAGAATGAGACTGAGTAGAAAGGCGTGTCACACGAGCTCTTCTCAATGGATTAGGTGTACGACGAGGGAGTTCAGAAGAGCAGTGTCCGTTGCAATAGCGATAGTAAAGAGAGAGTAACGTTACAGTTCGAATGTCAGAAAGGGATTAGAAAGAGTTATTAAGAGCAGGAGAGTTGATGTGACGAAAAGCCCTAGACACTACCATCTCAAGGAGAAGTGTATGAGTGGAACCACCCCAGTTGTGTGAAGCATACTCAATACAGGGGCGAACAACACCCCTATAGAGAGCAAGCAACTGGGGTGGCGTGAAGAAATTCTGAAGGCGCCTCAGACACCTCCCAACAGAAGCTTGTTTTGAAATATAAGTAATGTGATCTTTCCAAGAAAGATCACGAGAAAAGGATGCGCTAAGAATATTAAGAACAGATGAAGGTTTGAGCTATGTATTTTCGAAGAAGACATCATAATTGTGTGGAAAATTGTATCAAGTGGAGAGTTGGAGTAAGTGAGTTTTTGAGACATTGAAAACATTCATGTTTTCTCTGCCCCAATTTGAAATACGTGAAAGATCAGAGGTTAGTTGGTCCAAGGCTACCCTTCTATAGTCTATCAACTGCTGTTGGGAGGGACGTCTTTCAAACTGGAAGGAGTAATGAAGGGTGAAGTCATCAGCATAGAGTGGATAGGAGATGAGGTAATAGAGAGAAGGTCATTAATGAAAAGCAGAAAAAGAGTTGGGGATGGGACAGAACCCTGAGGAGCATAACTATTAATAGATTTAAACGAAGAACGGAGGCCGTCTACAACAGCTGCTATAGAACGACCGGAAAGGAAATTAGAGAGAAGGATCGATACTCAAAGAGGAAGTTTAGAAATCAAAGCTTTGTGCCAGACTCTATCGAAAGCTTTCGATATGTCCAACGCGACAACAAAGAATTCCCTGAAATGCCGAAGAGCGGAGGACCAAGAGTCAGTAAGAGTCAAGTAATTATATAATATTATTAGTATTATCATCATTGTGTCTATTTTTGCTCAATTTCCTTTGCGCACACTTGTTTATTAATAAGTTTGTTTTTTCCGCGCCTGCGCATTCTGCCTCTAATTTTTAAATTTTGTTCGTATGTTCATCCAGCCCCCCATCCTTTTAAATAAGTGCGTTCTTCATTTAATCATTTTTTTTCTTTGATATTTCTTCAATTGCTCTTGATAAGAGATCTTTAGTTCACAGATCTGAAATATTGCGTCGTTTTAAATTTAACCTTACTTCTATTCTTTTCGTTTTTAATGTTTTATTATCAACGTCTCCCCCTTTTATCTATTTATTGTTTTATCCTAGTATTTTTAAATTGATTTATATATATATATATATATATATATATATATATATATATATATATATATATATATATATATATATATATATATATATATATATATATATATATATATATATATATATATATATATATATATATATATATATATATATATATATATATATATAATATATAATATATATATATATATATATATATAACAACCAGATAGGATATGAGTGAAAAAGATTATAGAGCGAATGATAGACACCGAAAAGTTGGAAGCCTAGAAATCAATGAATTAAGCGAAACCCTATTTAGAAGCACAATTTTTGAGAACCATAGAAGCTCTTAAGCCAATATGCCTTCTTAATGTTAATATTCTGAGAGAGAGCAGGAATATATTCTTTATGAGACATTGCAATGCTAAGTATAAATGATTTTTAAGTAGCTGGAGGAGGAAGAATAACTCCGAAATCATATACGGTGGAATTAGTGAAAAAGGTGTGAGAAAAAATAGTTCAGCTTTATCTGATATTTTAAATGCATTTGTGCCGTCAAAAGAAGCCAGAAGAGGGAAAGAGGAAGAGCAAAAACTAAAGTTTTTATTTATTTTGCAAAATATCAGAAAGTATGGAGTGTAAAGACGCCTTTAATTCCTGAAGAAAGCGCTTCTGTGGCGAATTTCATGAGATTAAGCAGTGTAACTAAGGCCTATGAGTTTTATTGGAATGCTAAGAAAATAGAGTGTACACCTATATGCCAGACAGAAATATCCCTGTTATATGTTCTGCAATTTTGAACACTTCAAGAGATATCAAAAAGATATGACTGATGTCTGACGAGTTAAGGGCACCAAAGCGCCATAAACGTTTTGGATATGAGTAGTGAGCTGCACCTTCTGCTCCTTATGAAGTGAGAAATGAAAGGCCAGTTAATTTGCTGGATCTTGATAACTTGCGGTAAGTTACTGGACATTGATGTTACCAAGAAAACAAAATTTAGGAAAAGGCAGAATTTTATAAGTAGAAGAATTTAGTTAGTGTGTTACGTTGGGATGAAAAATACAAAATTCA
>SEYY01023150.1:85000-95746 GCA_009176605.1 Armadillidium nasatum | reverse complement strand
GTACCGTGGGAGACGATGCCACGCAGCGATTTACTTCAGTCATGGAATAGACGGTTTAAATGACGAGGATTTGGTTTACGTTGGAAAGAATAGAGGATTCCCACGGCCTAATACTCCTTTAAGCTGCCCTTTGACTCTTTCCTCCCCCGGAAGGAAGAACCTACGGAGAATCGCCACGAATAAACTAGAGGAGGTGGGTGGCCAGGGGAATAAAATGGTTTCTGGGGGGAAAATTTTAACGAAAGTGAGGAATGACTGTACGACACAAGGAATTTTTTTTTTTTTTTTTTTACTAACTGTGATCACCCGTTTTTGTTTATAAACAAAGGTTAGACATGCCCAAACTGAATAACAACTCTCTTTCTCTCTCTTCTCTCTCTCTCTCTCTCTCTCTCTCTCTCTCTCTCTCTCTCTCTCTCTCTCTCTCTCTCTCTCTCTCTCTCTCTCTCTCTCTCGGATGATACAAAGATATTATGAGACTTTGTAGTTTTAAGGTGGGAGGAAAACCATAGACAAATAAAAAAAAAAAAAAAAAAAAGAAAGAAAAAGAAAAAAAAACATTTATTAGCATCCTTTTGTATAGAATGAGATTGAATTCACGCATGAATTCAAACCTACAAATTAACACTAGTATTATATATAGTATATATGATATATATATATATATATTATATATATATATATATATATATATATATATATATATATATATAGTATATATATATATATATGTGTGTGTGTGTGTGTGTGTGTGTATAATGTAGGAGTGTATGTGCATTTTCACACATTAATACAATGTGTTTTACAGCTGTTTTGTGTAATAATTAAAGATTGACTAAGAAATACTTCCCCCCTCCCCCCCAAAAAAAAAATACTTTGATTATTAAACATGTATTCCAAATTTAAATCCCAAAACTGTAAAATGTGATAAAAACAACAGTAAACGAAACTGTAACCTTTTAAACTGCTCTGTAACTTTAAACTCTAAGTTTTAATAACGAGGTTTTTTTTTTTCCTTTTTTTTTTTCTTGACATACCTTTTGGCTATCAATATTTTACCCTTATTTTATACGCTTTTAAAAAATCCAATTAACTGTAAAATTATTATTATTATTATTACTATTATTATTATTATTATTATTATTATTATTATTATTATTATTATTATTATTATTATTATTATTATTATTATTATTATTTATTATTATTTTTATTATTATTATTATTATTATTATTATTATTATTATTATTATTATTATTATTATTATTATTATTAATTTTATTGTTATTCTTATTACGATTATTATTATTATTTTTATTTTTATTTTCTTGTAGTTGCAATTGTAAGTTGTAGAAGATGTAAAAGTTATATTGGTTGTAAAACTAGTACCATTAATAGTAGTAACAGTAACAGTAGTGGTGATTGAGGTAGTGATATTGGTACTGGTTGTTACAGTAGCAGTAGTGCTGTACTGGGAGTGGTAATGGTGACGGCTGTAGTGGTAATAGTGTAGTATTACTGATAATGTTAGTAATATAGTTTGCATGAGATAGTAATAGTAATATATTGAAATAAACGATGAGAAGTCACGGGGGAACGGGGGAGTAAGGTAAAGTTTTATGACTCATGAGAGAGAGAGAGAGAGAGAGAGAGAGAGAGAGAGAGAGAGAGAGAGAGAGAGAGAGAGAGAGAGAGAGAGAGAGAGAGATAAAATGCTTAGCAAGATTAAATTCAATTTTTTTTCTAAATCCATAGAGAAAAAAAAAGGACACCTGTTCGGAATTTTGACTTCCTGTTGGTGAAATTATACGAAGGAGAGTTTTCCCTCGGCAGGAAGCGATGGGTCGACGCGTGACTCCACTCTGAAGAAGTGTGGCTTCCTAAAGTCATGAAGAATAGAGCAAAGTTTATAAACATATATTTATATATAAGTAACAATTTCCTTAGCATCAACCGACGTAAAGAAAAAATAGAAGGAAAAAAGGGAAAAACAAAACGGGAGGAAAGGATAAAGCCAAAATGATGTGAACAAAGGCGTAACTTATTTTTGAGAGAACCTTTAACAGAAGTCCTCACGGCTCACTGAAAGTGCGATCTTACCGGAACGAGGAACACGTCCCGGGAAAAGACTTCTAGACAAAAAGCTTTTCTATGTCAGAAGTGTGTTAATATCTTATGCAGGAAATTTGGGTCCTGTTTATACAGATAAGTATAAATAAGTGGTTTTGAACAGAAAAATAGATGGACAGAGGAAGGAATAAATAGGGAAAAAAATCATGAAAGCTCAGTAGAAAGATAGATAAATAAATAGAACAGTTAATATAAAAAGATAGGTAAAATAGATATAACTAATTAGATTAAGTTTATAATATAGGGGATAGATAAAATAGATGAAATACAATGATAAAATAGGTATGAAGGTTAGAACGACAAGGTAGATAGATATATCACTCGGGATTGATAGGTAGAATAAATAAGTAAAATTTAGAGGTGGACCGGATAGTAATTTTTTACTATCCGCGGATGCGGATGCGGTTGCGGATATTCAATTCCGGATATCCGCTGATGCGGATGCGGATGCGGATAGTTTAATTTTTTAAGTTTTTGTCCTAGATTCTTGGAATTTTAAATATAATATCCAGAATCTATGTTACCGGGTGTGGGACGGGGACCCAACTCTTGAACACCCCACCAACTTCTTTCCCCAACCTCCACCCATTTGGAAAAAGATTATATATATATATATATATATATATATATATATATAATATATTATATATATATATATATATATATATATATATATATATATATATATATATATATATAGCCAGTAATTCAGTATACCTTCACACTTCACAGTTTCACATATTCCATTTGAAGTTAATAATTGGTAAGTTATTTTTAAAATAAATGCTTTTGGGCTCTTTCAGGTGAAAGTTTGGTTCGCTTTTCGTCGTAAATGAGGCCTGCTCCACTGAAAAGACGCTCACTAGCAACACTAGTTGAAGGACATGCTAAATAAGTCCTTGCCAGCTCAGCAAGAAAAGGGAAACTTTTGCAATTATCTCTCCACCAAACCAGTTGGTCTTTATCTGCCTCCAAACGTGGGAGTTTCAGATAATTTTCAATAATCGATATTGTATCCTTTGACACTTCTGACTGTGATTCTTCATCGCTGCTGGAAGCTAGAAGATCTTTCATTGATTTAGCAATGCTTAAGCTAACAGATTTTGTTTTTTTTTTTTGTATCTGACAGCTTTTGCTTTTTCTTGAAAGGCGTTATTTTAGCTGTTTCTATCATCTCATCGCATAAGCATCCTAATTTGATTTTAACATTTTGAGAAACAAGTGGTTTAAAAATTTTGTTTTGTACCTAGGATCTAAAAAGGTTGCAATTGTATAAGCATCATCATTTTCCAGGTTTTCAAATCTGTCGTTCATCTCCTTCATTAATGTTTCAGTCATCCTTGAAACTCCCTTAGACTTAATAACATTTGTTAACACAACTTTCAATGTTGAAACAAGTGGTATCACATCTGACAAACATGATTCAGCTGAACTTATAGTCTTTGTTATTCCTTCAAAAGGCTTAAGGATATTAATACAATTATTTAAAATGTCATTTTCGTCAGGTGTTAGAGGCTTTATTTTGTGCTGCTTGAAGCATAAAGGCAAATGGCCTCATTAATTTCGCTCATCCTCTCAAGCATATGCAAACTACTATTCCAGCGTGTTTGAATATCTTGCATGACAGAAAGTGGACGAACATTTAATCTTGTTTGTATTTTCTTCAGCTCATTTTGGGCTACAACGGAGTGATTGAAATGCGTAGCAATTAACCTAAATTTGGTTATTAAATCGGATACACATTTTTGACTTCATAATGGAATTTTTAAACTACTATCTGAGTTTGGTGTGCAAAGCAATCTACATTTTTCACTCTTGCCAGAGAAAGTGCTTTTTTTTATATTTGTGCCCGAATCCCTGACTACGCAGTGCACTTCATTTAATGAAATCTTCCATTTTGTCAGCATCTTTTCAAATACAGTTTCAAGATAGTCGCCTGTATGGCGCTCAGAAAGAGGTTCTGCATTCAATACAAAGTTTTGCCTTTGAAAGTTTTTATCGATTGCATGATACGTAATTTTTTACTATCCGCGCATGCGGATGCGGTTGCGGATATCCAATTGCGGATATCCGCGGATGCGGATATTGGAAAAATGATGCGGATATCCGCAGTTGCGGATGCGGATGCGGATATCCGGTCCACCTCTAGTAAAATTAGATAGGCAATGTAAACAGATAGGATAGAATATTATTGTTGATATATATAATAAATAGCAAGATAGTTAAATAGATAATGAAGAAAGATATAATAAAGTGAAATATAGAAAGGTAGCTAAGGTAGATGGACATAAAAGAGACAAGATAGAAGTGATAGGCGAAAGAAGTGAGATGGATTTATTACAAAGGTTGATAGATAGATAGATAAATATACTAAGAATTCGGATTAGGATTGAAAACAGATTAAAATTCAAACAAAAAGATAGATAGATAGATAGAGAGGTAGACTGCTATAATATATATATATATATATATATATATATATATATATATATATATATATATATATATATATATATATATATATATATATATATATATATATATATATATATATATATATATATATATATATATATATATATATATATAACAGGTGAAGTAGAAAAACTGGTTCTCATGAACACTAAAGAGAATAGACAAATTAATTGTATACGATCTATAAATTTAAAGATACAGATGCATGGCATTTGAATATCTGTCTATGGGGCTCTATCCCCTGTAACCCCAGACCAGTGAGTTAAATGTAGAAGTCATGTTACAGAGAATTCACAAATGTAGATCGCATACTATTTAGTTGCAGCGATTGTAGTTCTCTGAGAGACAGATCTCTATTTTGACAGATATATAGTAGGTAGATAAATAAACTCTACAGATATGTAGTAGGTAGATAAATACTACATATATATAGTAGGTAGATAAATAAATACTACATATATGTAATAGGTAGACAAATACTACAGATATGTAGTAGGTAGAAAAATAAATACTTACATATATATATATATATATATATATATATATATATATATATATATATATATATATATATATATATATATATATATAATATATATATATATATATATATATATATATATATAATATATATAGTAGATAGATAAATAAATGCTACAGATATGTAGTAGGTAGATAAATACTACAGATATGTAGTAGGTAGATAAATAAATAGAATAGTTGGAAGGTAGAAACTAGTGATGACACAGATGTGTGATAGGACAGATAGGTTTTCCATCTGAGTATCAGAAATTACATTTTTGGGAATGTTTCCATTATTCGCCGGCTTCCCATGTACAAGAAAGGTCACTAACTGAAACTAGATGAAGAGAAGTTGAAAGATTATAGGCAATTGATATCAACGTTTGGATTTAGTTCTGTGGGAAAAACACCAGCAATAAATTTTGTTACTTTCAAGGATATTACGAAAAAATCGTTTTCGTTATAGGTTGGGTTCATGGCTATATATATATATATATATATATATATATATATATATATATATATATATATATATATATATATATATATATATATATATATATATATATATATATATATATATATATATATATATATATATATATATATATATATATATAATATATATAATTAATTAATAATAATAATAAAATAAAAAATTTAAAAAAATAAAAACAAAAAAAAATAAAAATCTTTGAAAATAATAAATAATAAAAATAATAATAACAGAAATAAAAATAAATAATATTAAAAAATAATAATAATAATAAATAATAATAATAATAATAATAATAATAGCAATAATAATAATAATAATAATAATAATAATAATAATAATAATAATAATAATAATAATAATAATAATAATAATAATAATAATAATAACAAAAATTATATAATAATAATAATAATAATAATAATAATAATAATAATAATAATAATAATAATAATAGGCAAATAAATAACATACTTGATTATTTTATCATAGAGGATTAAACAATTGTATTAAGAATATCTACTTAGACGTTAATACTTATTGTAAATTTACCTATTTATATAAATATAAACTTAATTGTTGTTACTGAGAAAAAAAAAAAAACAATTTTTAAGATCTTTAAAGGCGAAGAACACTAAAATAAACACTTGACATACGATATTTTTGTCCCTAGCTACACTATCCACTAATTTGTCACTTCAAATTAACACTGTATCGCTCTACTCACTTGGTAAATTTAAGACTATATACAACTCCAGAGCAGAGACTTGAACTACGTTGGTAATTTTCTAAAAGCGAGTCACCTGTTGTGGGCGGAGCTTAGCGTTAAGAGGCGGGGCTTGAGACTTTATTCTCACAGACTTCAATGTTTCAGGAAGGATAGTCGTGTGAAATCGGAAATGCTTCTTTTGGCTTGAAGCACGAAATACTGCTGTAGGAGGGAGAAATACTGCTGGAGGAGGGAGTTTGTCTTTAATATAATTTGCTCTAATAGTTTTACGCTTCCGTTCGGAACGTGTTTTTTTTTTTCTTTTTATTCGTTGTCGGACTAATTCTTATTACATTTTTTTTTTTTAAAGTTTAGGATTAGAAAAATTACTTATAAAATTTCTGGGGATTGGATAAAATATGTTAATTAGAACCATTATTATTATTATTATTATTATTATTATTTCTTATTTTTAAGTGGCAATAGTAGTAAATGCTGTAAGTAATAAAAAAAAAAAAAATAATAATAATAATAATAATAATTAATAATAATAAATAATAATAATAATAATCATAATAATAATAATAATAATAATAATAATAATAATAATAATAATAATAATAATAATAATAATAATCGTTGCTATTGAAGCAGTACTAACAAATTTATTAGCAGAAATTACTATTAGAAATAGCAATATTGATATTAGTAGTAACATTTATAATGGTCATATATATATATATATATATATATATATATATATATATATATATATATATATATATATATATATATATATATATATATATATATATAATATATATATATATATATATATATATATATATATATATATATATATATTTATAGAACCGTCATTATTATTATATTATTATTATTATTATTATATTATTATTTAATAGTCTGTGTAATAGAATTATCAGCTACAGTTGGTGTCATTAGTAGTAAGAGTATAATTTAAGGAATTATATCATATAGGTAGAAGCAGTGGCGGCACTGAGGTCGTCGGGACTCCCCAACAAGATCTAACATGAAGCCCCATATATATATATATATATATATATATATATATATATATATATATATATATATATATATATATATATATATATATATATATATATATATTATATATATATATATATATATATATTATAACTGCACTGTTTATCTCTAAAGACTTCTTTTTATACCAGAACAAGGGTCTCCATCAGGTCCCCCCAAATATCGGAAACCCCCCACATTGCGGAGTCTGGGAGAGCCTAGGTAGAAGTTAAGAACGGTAGCAGTTATTATTATTATTATTATTATTATTATTATTATTATTATTATTATTATTGGTGGTGGTATAAGTAAGTGTTAGCAGGTGCATTTTCTACTAGTCAAGTTGATGGACTGTGGTTGCTTTTTTCTGTTAATTCTTTACAAGTTCTATAAGAGGAAGGGGAAACGCCTGCAACATTTATAAGTATCCTCGATAGGCACAGCTGGAACTGCCTGAAGGTACTCTGAAACACCTGGTGGGGCAAATTACAACTAAAACATAAATCAATATTTGATTTGTAAATGATAATCGGCAGATTGGGATGAAATTTTATACCTTTAAAAAAAAAAAAAAAAATTAGAGTATTTTAAGAAAAATTACAATGAATTAATAAAAAATAAAATTAAACAAGAGAAAAGGAATAAAGAAATCCATTTACATTATCATCGAAAAGATAAAATTATAACAAAGATCTTCTGAAGTAATTTATTTGTCTGCCTCTCTTCATACACAAAGAGCCTCCCTCAAGTTTCTTTAAATGAAGAGGGAAAATTCCTGCACCTATTGGCAAACATACGGTGTATTCATTTGTTTCAGTCTATAAAGGTCGCTTCGCTTCGATTTTTGATTACGTTATGTTTCGTAAGATAACCCGTACGATTCATTTTGAAAAATATTAGAGATACAGATACAGGAATTTTATTTAATTTTATTTTTTTTAAACAAAAAATCTTTCTCTTTTTCTTGTATTTATTTTTAACACTTTTTTATTTATTTATATATATATATTTTTTTGCAATATCAAATTCTAGTATTATTAATTATTAATATTACATTTTTTTACATATATATATATATATATATATATATATATATATATATATATATATATATATATATATATATATATATATATATATATATATATATATATATATATATATATATATATATATAACATATATATTATATAACTAATTTATTTATTTTTTTTTTATCAGAAAATAAAATTTCTTCGCATATTTTTCTCTTATTATAGATGTTTTTCAAATAATAGTGAAATTTTAAAAAAAAATAAAATATTTATATTTTTATGATATTTTCTTTTTAAATAATTTAAAAAATATAAATAAAAAAAATAATATAAATAAATATAAATAATATATATTATATATATATATATATATATATATATATATATATATATATATATATATATATATATATATATATATATATATATATATATATATATATATATATATATATATATATATATATATATATATATATATTTACTACAACAAAAATAGTTTTTTTGCTTATTTTTCATTTTTTCAATAAAATAATACTTATATTTTCGTATTTTATATAAAAAATTTTAAAAAATTAAGTAAATTTTTTATATTAATTTTTTGAAAATTCAGAAGTATTTTAGTTATTATATTAAAATTTTTTATTTTATTATAGCTAATATATATATATATATATATATATATATATATATATATATATATATATATATATATATATATATATATATATATATATATATATATATATATATATATATATATATATATATATACCTGTAACCTTATTTTGACAACTACGAAGACAATCTACTATCAATTTATGATAATACTTCTTAGATCTAACACCTAATAGATAGTTAGATAGATAGATAGATAGACAGACAAACAGACTGATAGATAGATAAATAGATAGATAGATAGATGGATAGACAGACAAACAAACAAACGAACAGACATATAGATAGATATAAGTTATTTAAAAAACCAAAAAACTTTGCTCTTCTGAAAAATCTGATAGGATACAGTCCCTTTGTTTTCTTTTGAGGGTAACTATAGTGTTATTAACAATAAAGTACGCTCAAGCTTTTGATAAGCAGGTCTCTGAAACCGAGACCAAATCTCTTTGCTGAATATTTCATATTCTCCACACACAAAATCTGGAACATCCACATTCATCTTCCATTTTCATCACTTCCTTTGATTTCCACATTTTCATGTGCCGGAATGACATATCATCCATTGGTTTGGAATCTTTATTAGATACTACAAGTTGCGATTTTTATTTTATTTATTTATTTATTTATTTTGCAGTGGGGGGGGGGGAAGGCTATTCAAGGAAAAATATATCCTAAAATAGAATAGGTTTATGCATAACTGAAATTACTTATCTAATTAATTATCGTTTAATTTTTTTTCCTGGTAAAAATTAGTTTCAACTATCTCCTCATAATTCTTGTTAGGTATGATTGTCATCTTCAACTATATTGCTGTTGTTAGGAGATTTGCTTTCGTAAAACATGACATATCTATTTCTGTGAAACATGAACATTCTTGTTATAGTTGCCAACTGGTCTATTTTTGGACCGTTTGAAAATAATTTTTTCTAACATCAATAATAATAATGAGTATTTTAATTATAAACCTTAAAAAGCACGTTAAGAACACCTAATGATTATTTTTTCATATATTTGGCTTACCTGTAACTGCAATAAAATAATATCTGAAATAATAAAAAACGTAGCAACGCGTTAACACCTGTTCTAGCATCTTGACACCATGCAGACTTATGCTAAATAAAAGCAAACAAGTTCATTTTTTTTTAATTATTTCGTTTAAACAAACATTTCTCAAACTTAATTAAATCATACTAGTCGTTCTAAAGGACTTTAAACTCAAAATTTAATGACTAAAATGCATTTATTTGAAATGTTACAAATCGTGCCAGTGGTCCGTAAAGGGTTAAAGATTTTGGGCTACCGTTTTCGAATTTATTTGAACCTTTCCTAGCCATAGTTAAGTAAAAAAATTTAAAACCCAAAATGGAGACCCGCTTCAAGGAAAGCGATAAAAAAAAATGAAAACTCTGGCAACTCTATAATACAGACAAACACTCTCCCGAAAAATAAAATGAATCATTACAAAAACTACAATCTACAGTATATAAATTTATGTAAGAATAAACGAGTCATGAAGTTGTTTTGTATTAATTCTGCACGATTTTATTAATTTTAGGCAATTCAGTAAAAACTTATTACAAATAATATTTCAGCATTGTGAATGACAAAGAATATAGCATTCTCTCCCCCCTGCAAA
>SEYY01023150.1:45000-80000 GCA_009176605.1 Armadillidium nasatum | reverse complement strand
CTCTCGAATGAGGCTACTTCCTCCGGGCTTCTTTTATACCTTATTCGACCAAGCTTTTTATCAATAACAAAAAACATTACAATACACACAAGAACACTTAAAATATTATTTAATTTTGCATGACGAATGAAATGTTTTTTCCAAAAGCAAATACAAAGTATAATAAATTCAATACTAAGGGAAGTTCGAAATCTCCTCTTGAAGTTAATTAGCTTATAAAATAAATCTATCTTTTTCTTTTCTGAGTAAGTCTGAATTTCAAACAAAGATGGTAAATTACTATAAGACTTAATTTCTTCTTGGGGAAAATGTTTCACTTTAAAGGAATTGTTACATCTATAAAACATACGTATTGAAGGTATGCACAATACCTCAAAAGGCATTAACTGTTGAATATTTTCAGGTTCTAACGTATCTTCTTCAAAAGCTGTTTCTTCATCTCCTTCTAAGTCAATAGCGTCATCGTCATCATCAGAACTCACTTCCTTATATTCTTCATCTTCATCTTGTTCAATGCTTAAATCAACTTCTCTTTTATCGTCAACATTTTCATTTTGAATCACCCCTTCACAATCAGAATCATTGTGACTTTCAGAAGATAGTTTTAGCTCTCTATTCTCTTCTGATGAAAAATTATTCCTGGATGGGTCACAGTTATTTAAATTCAAAGTTTCATTCTCGGATGTGTCACAATCAGTTAAATCCACAATTTCATTTCTGGATGTGTCGCAGTTATTCACATTCAAGGTGTACTTTCTGGATGAGTCATAGTAATTAATATTTTTCTTTGATGTACCATGGTAATTCATTTTTAAAGTGGCTATAGCATCTATCTTCTCAGATATTTTATGATGTCTCTCTCTTAAAGAATTATCACTGACGTCACATATCAATTTGGAAACTTGATTTTCTTTAATAATATCTTTATCATCCAAAACAGAAGTCTTTTCTACCACAGTTTCTCTTCCAACACACATTTCCTCTTTAATGCAAACCTCCAATTTTTCCTGATTATCTTTATCAGGTTCGTGGATATATTCACCACTGAACTTCTCATCACAATGATTGCTTGGTATATTAGATATCAATTTCTTGTCATTGTTAATATCGTCATTTTCATTCTTTCTTAAAATATTTTCAGTTTCATCACCATCATTTGCTGTTAAATTTGATTTCCCATCACAATTTTCTTCATCTTCCTTTGAACATTCACTGTCTTCGTCTATTTCTTTATAATCACCTGAAATCTGTATAACTTCATCAGTTTTTTCAGTTTCTTTATTACTTTCCACTGTGTTTATGAGTTTCTATGTTACTTCACTTGTTTACTGCTATTATTAGGAACATTCGAATCGAGAATGGCTAAATTTTTATCCATGGTTTCTGAGTTTTTATTTTCACTACCACGAGCGTAAGTAATCCATAATAGCGCTCTAAGATCCTTTATTAGCTGGAAAAATGTTATATAAAGACATTCTCTTTCATTAGCTTCTATCTGAGGAACAGTGAAAAAATAATCTTTAGTCAAGAAGTCCACAATGCCATGTGGAATCAATCCTAGTCGAAAAGCACGTATGAATTTATCAGGTAATTCTCCATTGCTTAAAATAGTACTGTCAGATTTACTTTTACATGTGCAACGTAATTCTTCAATAAGGTTTTGAGACCCAAGAAAGTACTCCTCAAAATTAACACTGTACTTAATCTCCGAATTAGCATCCCTGCTTTCGGCTGATTTAACAAAGCATGTCTTTTCATGTTGGGAAATCCAAGGTGTGAAGTAACTATTGGATGGAAAATACATCTCAAAGGCCTTCCTCAAACCATTTCGAGTACCTGGAGTGAAATATTTACTTAAATCTTTTGCGTTCACGATCTGAAATTAAAAAACAGAAAAAAATAATACATGACAATTTCAGTAATCAAAATTAAGAATTAGCTTTACAGTAATTTTTTTTTTCCTTAGTGTAAATGTACAGGGACCCCCCCCCCCCAACAGCTCACTGGAGTGCGGCTATACTGTGTTAAGAAACTAACAACAGGGGAATCCTTTTAAAAAAACGGAAGACGAACAGGAAGGAAAGATTAGATTTTGTATAAAACATTCAAGGTCAACAGAATGCAAAAACACGATCACTACGAAAGTGGGTAGATGCGGATAGGATATGTGCCAAGCAGTGCCTGAGAAGGAAATGGAGCAAGATAAGGAAAGTACTGGAGTCTATGGGCGGAGACGGTCTCGCAGTCCACCAAGAGATGAACAACGGGTAAGATGGAGGATCTTCAAGAGCCATAAGGAAGCCATGAGTAAGGCTGGTATGGCACAGACGCAATTGAGCCAGGACTACCTCCAGGAGCCGATATCGTTGACACGGAGGAGACCAACTTTACAGTAATAAAATATGGTAAATAGGAATTATTAAATAAAGGTTATATATATATATATATATATATATATATATATATATATATATATATATATATATATATATATATATATATATATATATATATATATATATATATATATATATATATATATATATATATATATATATATATATATATATATATATAATTGAAACTGCATCTATTCTTTATACGAAAATTCACTACCTACCATTAGTAGGCAGTATAGTTAGAAGAAATTTAGTAATATGTAAAGGATGTTCCATTGTACGATGTCTATGATTTTAGTAATATGCGAGTATTAAATACGTATAATAAAAACATTTTGCTATAAACTGTAGAGTACATTAATCTCCTTAAAATCGACAATTATTCAAGTTCATCATGGTAGCCAAGTTTGGGGAATACCACTATTGATTTATTTAAAGGATGAACGGTGGCCGTCCTAAAATACCTGCTATTAAACGACCATAAAGGAATTCGGAGAGAAGATTAGAACAGACAGAAGAGGAGATTTCATATCCAAGCTTTAGGCCAAACTCTATCGAAGGCTTTCGATATGTCTAGCGCCACAACAAAAGATTCACTGAAATGCTGAAGAGCAGAGAACCAAAGAGTCAGAGCCAAAGTTAAATTATAAAGTAAAAAATAAAACTGGAAACTAAAATTACCTTTCCTACTTACTAATCAGTTAATAGAAATAATTTTAGAAATTAGGTCACTTTTATTTTTAAATTATTTTTAACACCATCTGTACAGATTAAAATGAGAAATCATTCAGTAATAAACCAAATATAGAACATGAATAATAAATAAACTGGGAGAAAGTTAATATAAACATGTGAATCTAGGTATAAAACAAATACAACAATCTTGAAAAATGTATAAGTTAACGAATCGGACTCTTACAGCAAAGGTCCTGTTTCTAAAGAAGTCCTCCTAGATTAAAGGCAAATAGTAAAAAAAAAAAAAAAATAAATAAAATTCCGACAAAACTTAAAATATTAAAACATTAAAATTAAAAAATTCCTCTGATTTTCTGGCAACTGTTCACCATTATTCAAAAAAAAAATTTATTTATTTTTTTTTTTTTTGAGAAAAAATACTCTCATAACATATTTGCAAATATATGTAAGAAAAGACAAACGTTGGTTTCGGTAATTCTGAATTTAATTATGACTTCATAATATTTTGGAAAATTTGTAATTAAGTAACAACAATGTTATAAGACGAAACTTAAAACTTTAATAAATAAAAATTTTTAACAATTAGAAGAAATTTCTTACATCACAGTACTTGTTTGCAAACTACTGCTTCCAAGAGGTAATAAAGATGTTAAATCATCTATCGAGAATAGATGGAATCTAAGGAATAGGAATATATGAGGTACCGTGAAGTTAATGGAAAATACACCAAAATATCAAATAATATTATCAACACAGGATGAGGTATAAAGGATTGGGTCACAGCCAAATTCATTGTTAAAAGTGAGAAAGATTAACATCCTCTGTCGACAACTACGAACAAAAACTGGCCATCTAAGTAACATGTCAATCAATTATAACTGCGGGTCTATCTTACTATCAAAATATATAAAAAATACAGGCATAATCAAATTCGACAAATATACCGTGTAGGAATGGCAAAAGTCATATCGTTGTAAGAAAAAAAAAAACTCTAGAGTAGTAGTTTAATGAATAAGATAAGAACAATGTCATGGAAAAGTAAGTAATTTTTATCGTAAAAGAGTTCAGGCCAGCAGCTATTACTTTTTCAATCAAAAAAGGGTAGGGGGGCATTGTATTAAGGTGTAAGGGAACTGTTACTTAGAGGATGATCAAGACTAATAAGAGTTCAAGGGAATTGTAAAATTTTTCAAGTATCAATTTCAAAATATTTGAATAGCACCTACATATGACTGTTAACTGGTCAAGTCATGCGTATATATATATATATATATATATATATATATATATATATATATATATATATATATATATATATATATATATATATATATATATATATATATATATATATATATATATATATATATATATATATATATATATATATATATATATATATATATATATATATATATATATATATATATATATATATATATATATATTGTTCAAAAGGTAATTGCGTTTTTTCATCACTGTGAAATAGGGATTCAGTCAACGACATCAGAACGAAGATCGAATGGGCTGGAATTGTCTAGAAAGAGCATACCATCTCTTCTATCCAGTCGTGTCATTCATATCTATTTCGGTAATTAACCTTATGAAGGGTAAGGACTTTATGAAACAATGAAAAAAAATATTCGCCATTGCATACTTTATGAGTTTCAAGGAAAAGTACCATAAAGAAACAATGAACAACATTTGTAAAGTGTATCCGGATGCAGTAAATGCTCGTACATTTCACCTGTGGTTTAAAAGGTTTAAAAATGGCGATTATAACATATCCGACAATCCTCGTTCCGAAACTTCTTATCCTTCAATGGAGTTAATTACCGACATAATTTCGAATGCCACACAGCCGGAAAGATGGTGTACTATTTCATGACAATTCCCGCCCATTCGACTTTGCTTCTGACGTCGTTGGTTGAATCCCTATTTCAAAGTAGTGAAAAAACTCAATTATTTTCCGAACATCCTATATACATATGATGTGCCGAGTCCGAGTCCAGTCCAAATTCATGTTTTTTAAATCCTACTGTAATAAAAATATAATAAATTACTGTATCGGAAACTTTTTACGCATGTAATAAATGATAGTGATGATGATGATGATAATAATAATATAATAATAATAATAATAATAATAATAATAATAATAATAATAATAATAATAATAATAATAATAATAAATAAATAAATAAATAAATAAATAAAATCAAAAAGGGAAATGTAAATTTAGTTACTGTAGAATACATAAAATGCTGTTTAGCTAAAAAATAATTAATAGTGGATAATACAGCATGTAAAATATTAGAAATAGAATTAAAAGAGTTTTCTCCTAATCCAAAACTTTAAATTTAACTATAAATAGAAAAAATACAGTGCAACTAGATCAAAATGGGTTCTGCAGGGGTTGTTTTTATTTTTTTATCATTGTTATTTTTGTCATTTTCTATTTTTTTTGTTCTACTTTATTTTAGTTCTTATGACACCCCCTCCTTGAATAGGGCTTTGCCCGTGAGTGGTGGTGATGATGTGTAAAAAAAAAATACATTTGACACTGCTGAAACGGAATGTGGTGTCCCTCAAGGTAGAATCCTCAGTCTACTTTTTTCTCAAATTACATATGGTCTATTTTATATTATTTTATTTATCTATTTTATTGTCCTACGCAGTTGAGTGCGATAGTATTTTTTTTTTCTCAACAAAAAAAAATAAAAAAAAAATTCAGGATGAACTAAGCAGAATTGAGGTTTAAAAATTTTTTTTCGTTTGTCTTTACAAGACATCCTCTAAAGTCTAAATGATCCCCCTCGTCTAACGATGCATGGGAAGGAATTCAAATACACAGTTTCATAAATAATTCTTCTATTATAATTGGCTAGTAGTTAGCTTGAAAAGAAAATGTTAAATATATTAAGGTAACAGAGAAACCCAAGGTATTCTTAAAATATCTGGGAAATTCAGAGATGAATTTTATTCCAACTTTATGACGAAATATAAGCATGGTGAAGAACAGATTTTACATTTGACCTCCTCTCTAAAGTTCAATTTACAATCCTTGGTCACTAGCAAAACCAGGGAATTAAATTACCCATTGAAGATTTGCATTGTAGAAAAGATGATTTCTAAGCTGAAGCTTTTAATGTCATTAACAATAAAAGGAAATATATGACCAAATATAAAGCTCAAATATTATTTAAAATATGTTTAAAATATGTTTATGTTTTAAAGATTATATTATCAAAATTTTTAGCCATCATTGTCTGTACACTCTTTTGGTCATATTCTGAAGACTGCCATGACTCGGACGAGTCATGTCAGGAGGAACATCGACTATCTCTCGCTGAATAAAAACCTTAAACAATCACAAGGAGTGAGTCCAGAAGGCCTCCAACATCGCCAGACAACGAGATCAGCCGATCTGGAAACTTAAAAATTGCAATTGATTCTTGAGCTGTATTTGATGTAGCTTTATCTTGCTGAAGCGTTCTTCAAGCTCAGTATGTTCGAGTTGGTGGCTTTAAAAGGTTTTCGATCATATGCACGTAATGAAAAGATATTACGGTAACAGAAACACCCAACCCATAAAAGAAAGTAATGGACCAATGAGGCCATGATGCCAATATCGGCAACAACGCTCTACACAGTCACTCTCTCGGAGTGCAGCATGCGAGGATTGTTTTCAGATTTTTGTTTGCATGTTTACACAGCCATATATATATATATATATATATATATATATATATATATATATATATATATATATATATATATATATATATATATATATATATATATATATATATATATATATATATATATATATATATATATATATATATATATATATATAATTAGTTAGTTAATGTTACCATAAAGAAAACATATAGCCTACCTTATTAATGATATCATCTGGGGTTCCATCTTGATTCGCAAGCCACCTTAATACACTAATAATGACTTTCTTTCTTGCAGAAATCTTCTTCGAGTTAGGCCTCAAGTGAAAAATCGACTTATAAAAGGGAAGCATGCATTTGGGATTAAAGTAATCATTGCCCAAAAGCGGAGCAAGAAGAGGTATTAACTCCCTGCGAACTCCTGTAATCTGAAATTGAAGAATCGAGTTTTCAACATAATGGGTCATTTAAAAAGAAACAAATATGCAAAAAATAAATAAATAAATAAATAAATAAAATAAAAAACTCACCTTACAAAATTTTTCAGTATCAAATCGATAGCATGGTATAAATTTACTTATTTTTCCTCCTTTAATTTGTTCTTTCTGAACATGTTTCATGTTCACAGAGTGAAGAAGAATGAATGGAACATCAAATAAATAAAAATCTGAATCATTGCTCAATACATAAGCTCCTAATTCCTTCGCAACCACTACTATTTCATCATCTGCCTCAAAGTCAGCCTGCAATACTCTCACTCCCAATTTGTGAATGGTAAATACAAAAACAGATCTTGCCATTATAGGAAATACTTTCATGGAGTCTTGATTGTCAGGGTTAATTTTCCTACACGTGTCCATCTGGTCTGTCAAACGGGAATAAACAGTTTTAAATTTATTCCTCATCATTGGGTAACCGCCATCCATGATAACAATAGGATCCACATTACATTCTGATAACCTAAAAATAGGAAAGAATATCTTAAAATTCAAATATTTAAAAAACAATGACAACAAATTATGACACGGTGAGAATGATCAGGAGAAACTATTTTTTAAAAAATCTTACATTATATCCTATAATCTATGTATTAAACTGTAAAACATAAAATATGATTAAGAAGCAGAATAAACATAACCAATATTTAAAAAAAATAATAAATAAAAACTAAAAAGTTATATTTCCTACAAATGGCTCTTTAAAAGAATGTATGGTAGTTCGTGCAGAACTTACAGAAAGTACCGAGAATAAAATTTTAAAGAAAGCAATGAAAAGTTTGCTTGAAGTAGGAGCAGAGATAACAGATGATGAGTAGTCTTCAGTTTTGATGTCTTCTGTCTTCTGATGTGAACAGTGTCGAAGAAGATTCGAGGATTGGCAAACTTATTCTCTTAGAATTTTGAAACAAAAATATGCAGATGATGACTACAAAATCAGCAGTCTTTGAAAGTCATTCAAAAATCATTTTAAAAAATTAGCCAGATATTGCTTGTGTATGAGAAAGATATTAATATATTCATACCACAGACTCTAACTGTTGATCAGATCAAAAGAAATAACTCTTATCTTCATTTGAATATCAATCCTTATAATCTTAATGTCCAAAAATGTTAAAAAAATAGGGAAACATTTTATAAAATCTATTTTTAAATATATAAAACTTAAAAAATGTCTTCCTTTAATAACATTTAAATTTAATATACCATTCTATTTGGAGTCTAACAGTCCGAATTGTAGTATTTTTTATTTCTTTTTATATAAAGTCAATTTGATAAGCTCTGGAATTGTGTAAATTATTAGTCACAGGTATGTATTTATTTTTTTTTTTAATTGTCTCCAGCTGTTCATGTTCTGTGATTTTGATGCCACCTTTTTCACCATTTTGCATTTTTTTGTTTTTTTTTGTTTGTTTTTGTTTTGTGATAAACGTTTAACCAAATTGCAGTTTATAAATGAATGAATTCCTCTTTGAATTATTTCCATAAAAATTTCTTCAATTAAGATACTTAGTTCTGCTCTCTTTTTTAATGGTGGTTGTGATGTGTGGACACAATCCCTGAATACACTACTAATGAGCTTCCTACAATAATAACGGTTCCTAAATTTTCTTGATATAATCTTAAACATACTTACTTTTTTTCCCCTTGGGCCTTCCTCATTGGAAGGGCCACACTGCTTTCAGGAAATCCGCAACGGCCGCCGGGCGTTCCCAAAGGTCTCTCAGAGATTAGAAATGATGGAGAGTTTTGTGTTGTGTGAGGGAGGGGCATCTCAGAAGGAGGTACTGTTGTCTCTGGTTCTTGCATACATCTTTGGAATATTGGGGATAGTGTGTTTTGTATATTGAATCTATGTTTGTATGGTTGTAGGTTAGGGTGATGGCCTGACCTCAATCTGGGTAGGGTAATTTGGGTTTTGCGTGGTAATGTATTTTGAATATTTGATATGTCATGGGGTTGTTAACTGAAAAAATTACACCAGAGATATGTGGCCATCTCACTAGTGAATATAAAGTTACAAAAATTGTTTCAACTGACACCTGAAGATATGGATCAGAAAATTAAACTATGTAATCAAATGCACAGAACTAAAGAATATTGAATCAGTGGAGACCATTCCATAAAAATGTCAAATTAGTTTAAAATATAATTACAAAGGATGCGACCTTGAGGGACTAACATTCAATTTCAACAGTCTTTGATAAAATTAATCTAGGTGAACCTGTATTTTCTTTAAATTTGGTATTTGAAATTTATAATTACAGGGGAAAACAAATTTTAACATTTCAAAAAGCAGCAGCTCCATCTCCGAATGTATCCTGTTATCATTCATTATTTTTTCACATTTATTCTTTTAAATTTTTATTGTAATTCATTACAATAAAAACGCGAATTGTGAAAAATTTTCTGTCTATAGTCTCTGATTTTATTAATTAATTTATTTTATTTATATATATATATATATATATTATATATATATAATATATATATATATATATATATATATATATATATATATATATATATATATATATATATATATATATATATATATATATATATATATATATATCAGGCTAAATATAATATATTTAATACAGTAATCAGCAATACTGAAGGCATACAGAAATATAAAATAATTATAATTTTCTTTAATAACCTTTTCACAATGAATACCAGGCAATGTAATAACTCATCAGTATCTAAATACTTATTAAAAAACAAAAAACAAAGGGAAATTGAAGAAAATATTTTGCTTTGTCAAGTTGCAAAAAATGAAGTCATCTGTGGATTGAAAATAAGTGATACCACATCTAATTTAAAGCTCCATTTTCAAAGACACCCTGAAATCTTTAAAACAGCAGAAGAAAACCAAAGTAACGTTACACCAGTTGCCCAAAACACTTCATGTATACAACCTTCTATTTTAAAATTTGTAACCAGTCAAAAGATGACGATATCAATGACAGCTAAAAAATTTAAAATGCATTTATCCAAATAGTTGTAAATGAAGGAGTACCCTTAAAATTTCTGTTCTCCAGCATTTACTGGTATTAAATGGAGAATTAGACAAAAAGTTAGGCATGTCTATGGAAAGTCATGGTCAGAAAATGATAAGTGAAGCTGAAAGGCAGAAAAAAGTGCTGAAACAAATGCTCCATGGGAAATTTTAAATTTCTGAAAATGAATGTTTCTACTACTCAGAGAATAAATTATTTTGCAATAAATGTCCAATTCACCAACTCAAATAACGAAATAACACGTACTTTAGCCATTCGAGAAATGCAAGCACAACTTACATCAGAATTTATAGTTGAAGTTCTCAAAGAGTTTGGACTTACTAAAGAGCAAGTTTTAGCAGTATTAACAGAAAATACATCCAACATAATAAGTGCAATAGATAAAACTCATTGTAGACCCCTCTGAAATAGATAATACGAATTTAGATCGTGAATCCGAAATTTGTATTGCTGACACAGAAAATTGTGAAGGTGATTTTGAAAGAGAATTAAATGAAGATGTGGAATCTTCTTTCACTGCTATAAAAATAGAACACATATGTATATTACAGTTCGCTATCAGAGAGGGTTCGAAAGGGGCAACATGTCTATACTCTTATAGATAATGTATGAATGTATGTCAAATTGCTGCGACTGCAAGAACACCAAAAGTTGAAGTTATATTAAAACGTTTCTTAAAACAAATTCATTTTGAAAAAAATTCAAAATTATTAATTATTTCTTTGGATGAAGAGTATATTTTGTTTTATAAATTTGGTTGAATTGATTAAAAAAAAACTGAAGGGACTTTGCACTGTGAGATCAAAGTTGTGCCCAGCTCAAATCTATAATTAAAAGATGACGCTTTGAGTCTCATTACTGCAGAACTGTATTTGAGCTGATGTTTCTAGGTGGAGGTAATACCTACATACAATTATATAAAAATTAGGAAGAACTTTAAGCCAAAGGCAAAGCTGGAGCTGAAGCCCACACAAATCAATGGCTCCGGGAGCTGAATATGAAACAAATTTTTTCAGCTCCCCAGCCCGTGTATATATATATATATATATATATATATATATATATATATATATATATATATATATATATATATATATATATATATATATATATATATATATATATATATATATATATATATATATATTATATATATATTTATTTTTTTTATTTTATTATATCTCCTCCAGTGGGCAAAGGCCAGAGGCCTACCAAATTCCACCGGAGTTGGGAAGGATCTATAATCATGGTCGATGGAGGCCGACGTGTCCAGATACACGGCGTTTGAAAGTATGCAAGTCAAAGGAAGTTGGGAAAACAGATAAAGGGAGTGTGTTCCAGACTTTACCAGTAGAGTATATGTAAGATTGAGCATAGCGGTTAAGTCTGGGGTCGGAGAGTTGGACAGAGAAAGGATGAGACTGTGTAGAAAGGCGTGTCGCACGAGCTCTTCTCAATGGAGGAGGTATGCGACGAGAGAGTTCAGAAGAGCAGTGTCCGTTGTAATAGCGATAGAAAAGAGAGAGTGACGCAACAATTCGACGGGCAGAAAGAGATTGAAGAGAGTTAGTAAGAGCAGGAGAGTTGATGAGACGAAATGCCCTAGACTCCACCTTCTCTAGGAGAGCTGTATGTGTGGAACCACCCCAGATGTGCGAAGCGTACTCCATACAAGGGGCGAACAACACCCCTATACAGAGCAAGCAACTGGGGTGGCGTGAAGTAATTCTGAAGGCGCCTCAGAACACCCAACCTCTTAGAAGCTTGTTTAGAAAGAGAAGTAATGTGATCTTTCCAAGAAAGATCACGAGAAAAAGAAACACCAAGAATATTAAGAACAGATGAAGGTTTGAGTTGTGTGTTTTCGAAGAAGATATCATAGTTGTGTGGAAGATTGTGTCGAGTAGAAAGGAGGAATTGAGTTTTTGAGGCAATTGAAAACAACTGTGATCTCTTTGCCCCAAATAAAGATTAAAGTTAAATCACAGGTCAGTTTCTCCAAGGCTACCAACTCTCTTGCGTCAATTAAAAACTGCTGTTGGGAGGGACGTCTTTCAAACTGGAAGGAATAATGAAGGGTGGAGTCATCAGCATAGGAGTGGAAAGTAGGAGATGAGGTGTTGGGGATAGGACAGAACCCTGAGGAACACCACTATTAATAGATTTAAAGGAAGAACGGTGGCCGTCTACAACAGCTGCTATAGAACGACCGGAAAGGAAATTAGAGAGAAGATCACAGAGAGAAGGATAGATATCGAAAGAGGGAAGTTTAGAAATCAAAGCTTTGTGCCAGACTCTATCGAAAGCTTTCGATATGTCCAGCGCGACAGCAAAAGATTCACCGAAATGCCGAAAAGCGGAGGACCAAGAGTCAGAGAGAAGGGAAAGAAGATCACCCGTAGAGCGTTTCTTACGAAAGCCATACTGGCGATCTGAGATAAGATTAGAAGAATTGAGATGTTTCCAAATCTTCCTGTTAAGGATAGATTCGAAAACTTTAGAGAGAACGGGGGTCAAAGAAATAGGACGGTAGTTGGAGGGTTGAGAGGGGTCCCCCTTCTTCGGCACAGGCTGAATGAGCGCACGTTTCCAGCAAGAAGGGAATGTTGAAGTAGAGAGACAAAGACGAAAAAGTTTACCGAGGCAGGGTGCAAGCTCGGAAGCACAAGTTTTGAGAACCACAGGAGGAATACCATCGGGACCGTACGCCTTCTTAGTATTAAGCTCAGAGAGAGCAGAAATGACATCTTTAGAAGAAATTCTAATTTTAGGCATAATCGAGTTAGAGGGGGTTGAAGGAGGAGGAATAGCTCCGGAATCGTCTAAGGTTGAATTAGAGGCAAAAGTTTGAGCGAAGAGTTCAGCTTTAGAAGAAGGTAAAACAGCAGTTGTGCCGTCGGAAGATATTAAAGGAGGGAAAGAGGAAGAAGCAAAGTTAGAGTTGACATTTTTTGCAAAATGCCAGAAAGAACGTGAAGAAGAGGAACCAGAAAGATTATTGCATTTTCTACGGAGAAAGGAGTTTTTAGTGTTAAGAAGGATAGATTTTGCACGATTCCGGGATGAAATATAAGTAGCGTGAGTTTCTGGAGTTTGAAGACGACGGTAATCCTCAGCATCCCTGCGGCGAATAGCACGAGAACAAGCAGAGTTAAACCAAGGTTTGTTAGGTTTAGTAGAAGGGAAAGAATATAGAATGTACGCCTCCATGCCAGAGAGAATCACCTCGGTAATGCGTTCTGCACACTCCGAGGGACCCCTCCCACGAGAAATCGGAAAAAGTACGACCGCAAGACCGACCAGCTTGCAACACCGAAATGCCACAAACGTTTCCTTTCAAAAGAAGGGAGTCTTTCCTGTGGAAGACTTGAAGAGATAGAAGAGGATACAGAGATAAGAAGGTGATCGGAGGAACCCAGAGGAGGAAAGAGCTTAACAGTATAAGGAGAAGGATTAGAAGTTAGGAAAAGGTCTAGAATTTTTGTTCATATATATATATATATATATATATATATATATATATATATATATATATATATATATATATATATATATATATATATATATATATATATATATATATATATAAATAAATTTATATTAATTATTTATAAATGAAGAATAATTGGAAAGATATTGGCTGGTGAAGATATTTGTAATAATATAATATTATATATATATATATATATATATATATATATATATATATATATATATATAGGAACCGACCGGGGCCCCGGCCCCGGCCCCGGCCAACCCCGGCCATTTTTACTGACCCCGGCCCCGGCCCCGGCCCCGGCTAAAAATCAGGGAAAACCGGGGTTGCCGGCCGGGGTTAAAATGGCAAGTTATACAAATTTTTATTTTTTATTTTTTTATTTTCAGCCGATTCTGCTGAAACTTTCAGTGTATATAGATTTTTTACCCGTAAGAAAAGTCCATTTCTAGCGTTTTTCCGAGTCTATTATGGTTAAAAGTATTTTTTTTTTTTTTTTTTTTTTTGTGGAAATTTTTACCCTTTTTCAATAGAATGGCGGTGCCAAACCACTTTTTAGAATGAGCTGAAAGTTGGACTATTTATTCAAAATTATATGGGCTACAAAAGTCTTAAATAGACTTTTGTCCCCAGAGTTATAGAAAAAATGTTGTAAGCCAAAAACTGACCAACTATAGAAAAAAAAATTTTTGAACTAAAAAAATATACCTTTTCAGACAAAATCTTTTTTAAAAAAAATACAACTATAACATTTCCTATTTTTGGTGTGTATAGAGGAGGGGTGGGGCTACAAATTCCTCTATGAACTTTATTCGATGAGATTCGTTGGTTTTGAGGTATAGCCTTCAAAAAGGTCCATTTTTGGCCAAATTTCAAAATTTCCCAAAGTTTGAGAGGCTATATCTCGCTTAAAACAAAGGGCATTTAAAAATGCACTAAATAAAAATTGTTGCCCTGTTCCTCTTCTAAACAATATTCACAAATAAAAAAAAAATAGTAGGTAGCGTTTTTTTTTTTAAATAATTTTTTCCTCCAGAAGGGTACGATTTTTGCAAAAAAAAATTTCGAGAGCTTGTAACTTTTTTCTAGACGTGATATCAAAAATCTATTCCCACCAATGCAAGAAATTGGGGCAAAGGTATTCAGTTAAATTTTCAGCTCAGGTGGACCAGTGGTTTGACCCAGTTATTCATTTTTTTCAACTTTGGGTCCAAATAAGTTTCAAACCGTTATAGACTTTAAAAAATGCTCGAAATCAACTCAGAACTTCGTGAAAAAATTCACATACTTTGAAAATTTCAGCTCAATCAGTCAAATAATAAGAAAAATTTCAAACAAAATATAAGAAAATCAAGTTTTTTTTCTTTTCTGTTTCTTTTGACCGCTCCTTTTCTGCTAGTGAATGTTCATCTTTGTGTTTTGATTTTAGATACTCCAAAAAGATTTGGTTGAAATTTTTTTTACTTGTAGCACCCGGAGGTTCTCTTCTAATTTTCTGACTGTAGATGTTACATTTAGCTATTTCGAGCCTATCCTGAAACATTGTAAAGTATTCAAATACTGCAGAAGCTGATCTTTTAGCCATATTGACTGAAAGTATAAACAAAATAATAATTTTTAAAAAATGCAGCTAAATGATACAAGTTTGAAACATAGCAATAAAATAACAATGATATATATAAATACAGGTTAAATTGATAATTTTATATCTTACATTTTTTCAAACTTTCCCTTTGGGTCTTACCTAGGTAAACGTGTTAAATCACTATTATGAATTAGAATAATTTTTTTTTTTAATTTTTGTACTTTTTTTAAACTTTAAATATACAAAACTGTAATTTTCTGATTTTTTTTTAGAGAGAAAATGCATATAATCATTAATTTAAGTGAATGTTGGCTATTCTACTCCTTCCTTACAATTAAATAAACCTTATATCTAATTTTCTTAACCTAAAATTTCAGTGCTTTTGACCTCTTTACAAATTTTAGGAAACCCCGGCCATAACCCCGGCCCCGGCCCCGGCCAAATTCCAGCCCCGGTCGGTTCCTATATATATATAATATATATATATATATATATATATATATATATATATATATATATATATATATATATATATATATATATATATATATATATATATATATATATATATATATATATTACATACTTATTGAAAAAATTTTCTATGTACACTGCATATTTATCGTAATCTCCTCCAAATGCAGGATTAATTCCAGGACTATTGCCATATATTTCATGCGCCAAATTATTTCCATCTATGACCAATTTGCAATTCCGAAGTTTGTGCCAAGCAAGGGACGCATCAGCAAACTCTTGAATATACGAATATAATCCTCTAATGCCCATCACATTTAGTAATTTTTAATGATTATCAATGTTTAAATCAATAAATATTTATTGTTATTAATTTATCAGCTGAAGGAAAACATTATGATATCTGTAAGTAAAAAAGAAAAATACAAAAATATACAAAATAAATAGAAAAATAGTAGTAGTAGTAGTAGTGGTAAATTTTTAATTAGATTAACTTAATAATTTTTATTATATATATATATATATATATATATATATATATATATATATATATATATATATATATATATATATATATATATATATATATATATATATATATATATATATATATATATATATATAAAGATTGAATCATAACTGTTACAAGTGTATTGTAAAATAAACTTAAATATTTACAGTAATTAATGAGAGTTTATATGCATAATGTAAACTTAATTGAGAGAATTTGAGATAAATTATCAAAGTGTGGATGAACATAAAACTCTTCACATATATTTGCACTTTTACAATTGATAAGTATTTTTCTTGTATCATATTTGTGAATGATTATATGTAGAATACAATCAATAGTATGTAAGACAATTAGAAAAGTCCTATTTTTTTAATAAAAGTTATTAAAATACATTAGTGCTTTCATCTGAATCATCTAATTTGCTTATTGGAATAAGGGTTTGAGATCAAAATTGTTTGCAATAAATGTAATTAAAAGAAAAAAAAAAATTTTTAAATGTCGTAAGTTGTAAAAAAAAAAAAAAAAATCTATAAAATCAAGTTAATTTATTTAATTATAAATTGGAAATAGATAATTTAGACATTAGATAATTGTGGGATAGTGGAACATATCCATACATTTACATATATAAAAGTTTGCATGCCTGTTATATTTAATAGTATACAGATTTATTCTTATCAATATAAAAATCTTCCTAGCCAGTTATAAATACAATAATAAAATTATACCTATTATTATAAACAACTATATTTTTAAAATGGTTAATAATGGTAAATAAACAACGAATATGACAGATAAAAGTAGGGTTGGTTAGGAAAAACGTTTTGAATCTTTTCCCCAGTTTTTCATGTGAAAACAGGAAAACTGGGAAAAAACAGGAAAAACCAAGAAAACCCTCAATGATAAAATTAGAGTAACTTTTACAAATCAAATTTAGGTCCTATTATTATGGGGGTAATTAGTTTACTGATAGTCTGCTACATTGAATTAGAAAATGAATATTAGCTGATTAAGCAATAAAATTCTAATATCATTATATCAAGCTAATATTAGTTGATTAAATAAAGTTATAATATGACTTGACAAGTTGACAAACTTATACACAGCACAAACTATAAAGTAGCTTGTAGGCTGTAGTTACTAGCTAGCCTAGCGTTGTAATTTTATTTATAAATTTCTTTTTCTGTTTTTATGCTTATTTTTATTATTATTATTTTTTTTTTTTTAAACTGTCAATAAAATGCAGTAACAGACTAATAGTAGTATAGTACAGTATATACAGCAGACTAACAGTAGTATAGTATAATATATGCAACATAATATCATTAACATGCTACCTCAGCCAGCATACCTTGAGCAGTTAATCTTCATTAACTTCATGTTTCATGAACTTATGCTTTAAGTTATAAACAAAGATTTATTATTAATATTATTATTATTATTTATTTTCCCATATAACCAACAACCTTTTTACAAAGTTTTATCCTGGGGAAAACTAAGGTAATAAAAACTATTCTTTCCAACCCTGGATAGAAGCTACATGGGCCAATCAGAACTGCCTTGGTCAAACAATTAAGCTGCCAATTTATTCACATGATCCATCTTTGATATAAATTTTGAATTCAATTTCAATAAATTAATAGAATACATAATTACACATACAGCATATCAAGAATCAAAATGATTTAAAAAATATATATATAATTAACTATTCTGAATATGCAATAATGTTATTGTTTGTTAAAAATATTTATTAATATTCAAAACAAACCACTTAACAATTTTTAGTTCAAGATTTTGTAATCAATTCTGTCAGCTAGTGGGCCAAGGGTTACAATTACACAAAGTTTGTTGAAAGGTATTTGAAAACACTTTCACCTTTTCTAGATTTTCAAGAAAATCTAAGGTAGCACTACCTGAAAATGACAGTGAAAATGCGTATGTACAGGTAAATTCTATTTAGCAACCCAGAAAGGGTAAGACACATTCTGAATTTGATATGTATGAATACAATGCCAGTTTTATTGAAAGAGGTAATGAGCATTAACATCACCCTTTACTGGTGTAATGCAAAGTTCTATTTTGACTGTCACAAAATTCTTACAATATAAAATAAAATGATAGAAACCAGTCAGGTCTGTGAAATTAGCACCATAGGAAATTCAATCTGTATTAAAAGGAATCTCATTGCCCATTGGAAAAATCATTTTTTTTTACACTGAAAAGTCTGATGAATAAGCAACATTAAACCAATACTCTCTTGGCCTTCTGTCAATGTATTGTAGTTATCCACACATTATTTGATGACCATCATGTCATGGAAGACTGTACCATACTATTTTTTTATTATGATGCTGCTCAATTTGGCTAGTCTATGGTACTTTAGTTTAAGGGTGAATTCCAAACTCTGTTATTTATTACAATTGTACATCAGCTTCAATTTTATATTGTAATTGAGCTACATCATCTCCTTGCATGCTACTGTGCTATCAATTGTGATATATTCCAGCTGATTTATTTATTTATAATCATGAGAGTTATCTTAATGTTCATGTTCAAGCCTAATACAGTACTCATTTCTGATATTATTAATACCTTTTGTACTTATACCAGTGTTCTGACTTTTTTTCCTATTTGGTATTTTCTCTTTTTTTCACTCACCGCTTGGGTACCAACTGCTCCTCAGCCACAACTGTCTTCCTAAGGTCATAGCTACTTTGCTGTCTAGTTGTGACTCTCATATCAGCTGATCATCACCAGGTAATTCTTTGGTACAACTTCTTTCTCTCTCTTACAATAACAATATATTTATCTTACTTTATTATTATTATTATTATTATTATTATTATTATTATTAGTTCAAGGTTACCAGTAACAGTATCTATTATTAGTTTTGCATTTATCATATCTGTAAGCCTAAAAGAACACTACTATATATTATGGTCAAATAATGCTGTGGCATATTCATGAGACTGGAATGTAGTATAGACAGTATTTTGACAAATGTATAACATATGTCTTATATAGCTTATTTTTCTTTTAGCTGGGTTCCCTATTTTTACCTTTCTTCTGGTAAAGACCTGATCAAAATGAACTCCATTGTTGATGTTCTGTTCATTAATTATACCCAGCTGTTTACATTGTTCAGCACAAAACTTCTCATATACCACACAGTTTAAGTACAATAAAAAAAATCAAGAAAATTTTGATTTTAATTCATTTTTTAACCTAACTTCAGTAATCCTCATTATGGGTGGTTTGTTTTGACTGATAGTATTCAATGTCTAGAATCGTTTTCAATATTGATCAATTTTTCCATAAAATGATTATAATATATGAATAATTCATCTCATACCTAGTATTTAAAATATAAACTGGAAATGTAATGTATACTGAAGAAAAACTATTCATATAGGGTGGAAAAACAAATTCAATAAATTTAAAGATGATTAAAGTATTAAAAAACATGTTATGAAATAATAAAATTAAGACAACCACAATGCACATACCTACGCCTTATAGCAATAAAGGCAGAGAATGACATCACAAAAAATATTGATATTAACGTATCAATATATCATAACGTTGTTGCTAGACATTTGAAATACTTAAAAAATATATTTTAGCACCTCTTTATTTATTTTTTATTTAGGTTTGGCCTATTTGCTGGCTATTAATGTACATAAATTGAAAGTTTATTAGATTTAACAATTTATATACCTACATTAGTATTGATATATTTTCTGATTATCTTCCTCCACCCAATTTCTTACTACATATTGTCAAAGTTGCAGAAAAAAGTCAAGCTTTATGATATTCATCTATTTTTACTACCTTAAGTGCAGTTTAATTTAGCAAATTTGATTTTCCAACCCATTTAAATAGTTTTTCTTCAATATACATTACATTTCCAGTTTAAATTTTGAATAACAACTAAATACCAGGTAAGGCACAAACCCTGCATATTTACCCATAAAACAAAGGCTTAGGTGTAGATTGTTTCTGAGTTTCGATATTTTTTTATGTCAATATTTTATTATGTCAATATTTTATTTTAATCGATACCTTTATACCTATAATTTTTTTAAAAGAAATTTTAGTTTACGTTTGACTGTCATTGTGGTGCGTTGTTGTTTTTGTTTAAATATGAATATTCGAAATATAAGTATAATTTATTCTCATATATATATATATATATATATATATATATATATATATATATATATAATTTTATTTGTGCTGTAATACGGCCCTAGGCTTGTATGTCGCGCCAATGTTCTTCAGTAGGTTAGGCCTCTTTTACCGCAACTTGTGTAGGTTAGGCCTCTTTTACCGCAACTTCGGTAGTTTCAGGTTATGATAAGTCGAATTAGGTTCCCTAGAAAAGTAAGTAATAATAATTGTGTGTATGTGTAATAGGGCCGTAGCCCTCTATTTCCCAGCAACGTTCTTGTTTAGGTTAGACCTCTTCGATATTTTCTAACAATCGAAACTCAGAAACAATCTACACCTTTACCTAAAACAAATTATTCTTAAGCATATTGTGAAATAATGATGAAAAAAATTTAATGTCTTAGCTAATTGCTATTAGTTCTTTACCTATGGAGTGGGAAATACTATATACTCTTAAAAATTAGCATATCACTGGTAAAACTATATCCACATATTAACATGGCTGAACCTCCAGACATTTATAGTCCTACCATTCTTTAGTAAGGTTGAAGTCTTAACAAGATTTTGAAAGGATTCACATCCATTATTTACTATGTGGAATATTTAAACTAAAATCAAACCTAATAAAAAATGAATTTTGGAATCTTGACAGCACAAAACATAAAAGGCTCAATTATTTAACCACTCATAAGATTTTTTTTTTTTTTTTTCCCCCACCAATGCAATTACTAAGATCATATGCTGGTGCTTCATTCAATTATGAAATTATCATCACTATTTCCCTCATTACTGGTTCCAAACATTATTATTTTTACCATGACCAACATTATCTTTGTTTCTTTATTTTTTTTATTTATTACTTCATTATTATTTTCCTTTTTTTCAATAATTCTAAGTCCCGTACTCTTAAGATAGAAAAATCCTGATTTAAACGATTTAATACGTTCTTACTCTATGTTAAATACACATGCTTGTCTCTTTAGCCTAGACATTGTTGCCAACTTTTAAAAATAGATTAATGCTGAATCACAATGAAAAATGCTAAAATTTTGCTAAAATGCTGTAATAATAATAATAATAATAATAATAATAATAATAATAATAATAATAATAATAATAATAATAATAATAATAATAATAATAATAATATATATCTATCCACAATTTACAACCTCTCCCAGGAAGGGTTTTCACCCTGTCAGTGGAACCAGCATCTTTCTCCATCTGCTTGTAGAAGTTCTTCCAGAGCCCTCTAAAAGATCATGCTTTTCTGCTCGTTCGTCTCCATGCCGGTCCATAAGTCTTATCCAGATTCTCAGGTAGGGCTTTTACCCTTTCAGTAGGACCAGCATCGTTTTCAAACTAACTAAACACTCTCTCCCAGGGGTCTTCAAAAGATTGTGCTTCTCCGAGCTATGGCTTCCAATACTGATTCTGGAGTAGTTACAAGCGGTTGACAGAGTAATCACAAGGCCGGATGGCTAGTCCTGTCGTCCTTGCATTTAGTTCTCTTCACATGATCCGTTCCTGTCGTTGATTTTCAAACTCCTGTTTCAAAACTTCAAATTCTCAATGTCAAGGTTTAATTCTTCATTAAAAGCCGAAAGTCCATTATTTTGAAAGATTTGTTGCTCCTCTATAGATTTTGAAATATAATTTTATCGAAACTTATTTAATTTATTTACTTATTTTTTTAATGCAAACATATTTTCTAAAATTCTAATTTTAAAATAAATTTTAGCTATTAGTTTTTCAAATTTTGTTCAATACTATCTGAATGCATAAACCTTCTCTCTTCTTTTCTCTCCTCAATCTTCTTTCTGATTCTTCTCGCTTTTCTTTTCCCATCTACTTTTAGGCACATCTACTCTCGATGAAGGCCGAATCATATATATATATACAACAAAACGGCCATAAATCACGTACCATCAACATAAAGAACGGAGTTCCCCAAGGAGCCATACTCTCCCCCACTCTATTCAACCTTTACACAGCAGACCTCCCACAACCCCAAACAACTTTCACCCGCATCACCTCATACGCCGACGACATAACTATAGCCACCACTCACAAAGACCTCACCACCGCAACATCACTCACTCAAGACTACCTAACTCAACTCCAAACTTGGCTAGTCGAAAACAGGATGACAGCATCCCCAAACAAATCCTCCATAACCCTCATAACAACAGACAAACACATATCCAACACCCACCAACAAGTCCTACTAAACAACACCCCCATACCCTTCAACAAAACCCCAAAGATCCTCGGCCTAACATTTGACACCCGCCTCACTTTCTCCAAGCACATTCAAAATACCACCTCAGCCGCAAACAGAAAACTCAACATCCTCAAAACAGTGGCCAACACAGACATACACAACAACATACAAACCTCAATTGCAATCTACAAACAATTTATACGCCCCACCATTAACTACGCTTCTCCTGTCTGGCACCCTCTGCTCTCCGACAAAAACTTAACGACACTCCAAATAATGCAAAATAAAGCCCTTCGCACCATCACCGGCTGCTCAACAACACCTACACAACGAAACCAAAATACTACCCATAAGGAATCACCTCGAAATGATAGGCACCCAATTTTACGCAAAAACACGCCTACCCACACACCCATGTCACAATACTCTCCTCCAACCTACCCCACAAAGACTAACACAGCCTCCATCGTCCACCGGCGCCTTTTACAAACAGATCCTAAATCACATCCCCCCTCCCCCCAATACCACAACAACCAAACATATACACACTCAACTAACACATTCATACATGATCAACAGACCTCCAAACAACATCCTTAACAGACCCCCCCCCGAAATAAACCCCGACTTCAACAACCTCCCAAGACACTTACAAACCTCACTTGCAAGATTGAGATGCGGGCACCACCCAAACCTACAACATTACAAACACGAATTCAAAATAAACCAGGCAGCATCTCCCACCTGTACTAGATGCGGAATGGCCCCGGAGACCGTGAAACACTTTCTATTACGCTGTCCTTCCAACTCTCGCCCCAAAATCTTCTGGGGCATCACTTCTTTGAAGGATCTCTGGACGAGACCGACTGCGGCAGGAAGCTTCATTAGCGAAGTGTGGCCGCCTCAACATGGGGTGGTCAGGGGGTGAGAATGTAAAAAAAAAGGTATATATATATATATATATATATATATATATATATATATATATATATATATATATATATATATATATATATATATATATATATATATATATATATATATATATATATATATATATCCAGCATTTTTTTTTTTTTTTTTTTTTGATATCTCTGACACTACCGGCTTTATTTTTTTATAAAAACTGTTTATATGCTTTCACTAATTTATCTAGTGTATATACTCTATATATTTTTTAAGCTCTCCTTGACAGGAGTTTGTAGAGTTGGTTTGTTTTTTGTATCGATGTTGCACATTTTTTCTACAAAAACTCCCGGTTAAATTAGAATCACTTTTTATCAAATCATCTTCAAGTCTAGACGTTATTAAAAATGTAAGAGTTTTTGCTTGTGCATTACAAGCCCTCAGAATTTGAAAGTATAAGGTATGAGTTTTATTTTTTTTTCAACTCTTTCTTACTATCATATCTATTGCCTTCTACTCAAATATATAACTGCGCAACGTTCTTAATTATATTGAATTCGTAAATGAAGGAACTACAAGGATCAAGAAATCTTTTGAAAAAGTTCATAGTAAGTCTCCTCTTATTATTTAATTGTAACACTAATTATGACCCTTCTCTTTCAGGTCTTTTAATAAAAGCTTAACCCTAAAATTTTTATAATTTTTCTTTCACATCATCGCCTGCAGTGTCGTTATTTTTTCTGTAATAGACAACTGCTATAATGGTAGTAGTAACACAGTATAAATATAAATACTAAATATATAGTAGGTCAGATGGATAGGGAGATTCATAGGCAAACGGGGATAAGCCTCTTTTGCATACGACTTTATATTCAAAATTAACGACTACTTTATAATGAATTTCGTCCACTGTTCGTCCTAGAAAATTACCTATTTTAAACATATAAGGTACCACTTCGTTAATTAAGCAATTTTTTGAAAAAATATTATCGTTTTTCCTGTAAAACCTTTATCAAGAATAAAAAAGACATATAAAAATTTTATCAAAATAAGCCTTTGTTATTTATAAAGCCATTTTAAATTTATTTTACTTTCTTGGTGGCGAAAATATGAAATTTCGAATAATTGAAAATAACTAATTTGTTTCATTTAAAACAAATTAAAGATCTGAAAATGCTAAAATAGTTATCCGTAATAATTTGCAGACAAATCTATCTGAATAAGAATATTTACAAAATGTATTTATTCTTTAAAAAAAAGGCCTTGGCCTAACTCCTACATGTTTGTTTACATCACGTTGTGACCATTCAAGATTGCTGCAGCGAAAACTGAAGATGCAAATTTCTATCTTCAATTTTTTCTGCCGCGAGCAGAAAATTATTGCAGAAAAACTCGTGGAACACGATTCATGGGACACTTCGCTATAGCAATATTTAAATCCTTTCAAGAATCTTGACAGTGGAACACACCCTGTATTTTTTCTATAACTCTAACCCAGTTTATAGTCAGAGTTTTTTTTATTTATTTATTTATTTATTTATTTATTCATTTTTTATTTTTTATTTTTTGACGATGAACCATTTGAAATCACGTTTCTAAGTTAGGACAGCCGTGGTTGAGATTTCTCCATTATGAAAATTCATTTGTATGTTTTCTCTATTAGTCTACAATCTATTGTATATACTTTTATCTTTGTTAAATTTTGTTAAATTCATAAAACTGTTATGATTTTGTTTTTTTTCTTCTTCTATTTTTATCAGTGCGGCACTAACACTTTGTACTTTTCTACTTTCCCATAAAAAAAAAAAAATAAAAAAAAAACAAAAAAAAAACACGCTGTCTTTAAAAGACTTATTTTTAAAATATTTCGTCAACGCGTTTAGATGATTTTACAAAATTATCTTCCTTGTTATATGATATCAGAGTTCCGAATTCAAGGTATTAGGTAATTTTTATTTTCACTACTTTCTTACTCTATCCTTTCAGTTAACTCTATACTACTCATGTATATCTCATAAGTTCTAATTATCAGTTTATAATGCAGAACTCTTCAAAGAAATCTTTGAAAGGAACCCCAAATGATAAATCTAAGATTTTTTATTTCATTTAATTGTGTTTTCTGGAATTCACTTAATGTACTTTAACTAATTTTAGATATAAATTAATTTTACAACGATGTATTCAGTTTTAATTTTCTAATTATTTGAAATTCTGAACAGGGTTTCCCAATCCTTTTGATTGATTAACAATCAGCGATTTTAAATGAAGGAAAAATCCCTATAGTCCCTACAAGGGAAAACTTTACTTAATTGTAAATGAAGGAAAAATCCCTATAGTCCCTACAAGGAAAAACTTTAATTAATTTTTAAATGTAGGAAAAATCCCTATAGTCCCTACAAAGGAAAATTTTACTTAATTAAAAATGAGTCCTTAGAAAGAGTATATATATATATATATATATATATATATATATATATATATATATATAATATATATATATATATATATATATATATATATATATATATATATATATATATATATATATATATATATATATATATACACATATATATTCCTCCTCCTTCAACCCCCTTCAACTCATTTATGCCTAAAACTAGAATTTCTTCTAAAGACGTTATTTCTGCTCTCTCTGAGCTTGACACTAGGAAGGCGTATGGTCCTGATGGTATTCCTCCTGTGGTTCTCAAAACTTGTGCTTCCGAGCTTGCACCCTGCCTTGGTAAACTATTTCGCCTTTGCCTTTCTACTTCGACCTTCCCTTCTTGCTGGAAACGAGCGCTCATTCAGCCTGTGCCGAAAAAGGGGGATCCCTCTCAGCAATCCAACTACCGTTCCATTTCTTTGACCTCCGTTTTTTCTAAAGTTTTCGAATCTATCCTTAACAGGAAGATTTGGAAACATCTCAATTCTTCTAATCTTATCTCTGATTGCCAGTATGAGTTTCGTAAGAAACGCTCTACTGGTGATCTTCTTTCCCTTCTCTCTGACTCTTGGTCCTCCGCTCTTTGGCATTTCGGTGAATCCTTTGCTGTCGCGCTAGACATATCGAAAGCCTTTGATAGAGTCTGGCACAAAGCTTTGATTTCAAAACTCCTCTCTTTCGGTATCTATCCTTCACTCTGTGATCTTCTCTCTAATTTCCTTTCCGGTCGTTCTATTGCAGCTGTTGTAGACGGCCACCGTTCTTCCTTTAAACCTATTAACAAAGGTGTTCCTCAGGGTTCTGTCCTATCCCCAACACTTTTTCTACTTTTCATTAATGATCTTCTTTCTATTACTTCATCTCCTATCCACTCCTATGCTGATGACTCCACACTTCATTACTCCTTTCAATTTGAAAGACGTCCATCCCAACAACAGTTATTAGACTCGCGAAGGGTAGCCTTGGAGCAACTAACCTCTGATCTTTCACTTATTTCCAATTGGGGCAGAGAAAACATGGTTGTTTTCAATGCCACCAAAACTCAGTTCCTCCATCTCTCCATTCGACACAATCTTCCACACAACTATGATATCTTCTTCGAAAACACACAACTCAAACCTTCATCTGTTCTTAATATTCTCTGTGTTTCTTTTTCTCGTGATCTTTCTTGGAAAGATCACATTACTTCTCTCTCTAAACAAGCTTCTAAGAGGTTGGGTGTTCTGAGGCGCCTTCAGAATTACTTCACGCCACCCCAGTTGCTAGCTCTGTATAGGGGTGTTGTTTGTCCCTGTATGGAGTACGCTTCACACATCTGGGGTGGCTCCACTCATACAGTTTTGCTTGAGAAGGTGGAGTCTAGAGCGTTTCGTCTCATCAACTCTCCGGCTCTTACTAACTCTCTCCAATCTCTTTCTGCCCGTCGAATTGTTGCGTCACTCTCTCTATACTATCGCTATTACAACGGACACTGCTCTTCTGAACTCTCTCGTCGCATACCTCCTCCATTGAGAAGTGCCCGGGCGACTCGACTTTCTACACAGTCTCATCCTTTCTCTGCCCAACTCTCTGACCCCAGACTATATATATATATATATATATATATATATATATATATATATATATATATATATATATATATATATATATATATATATATATATATATATATATATATTATATATATATATATATATACTGTTAATTTAATAAAGATTTTCATACATGTTATTTAAGTATTTAAGTTTCTGATTACGAGAATATAAATTTTATTTTCTAAAAATTAATATTTAGTGTTAGATTACGATAGGTGTGGTTAGGTAAGGCTATTATAGGTTAGGTCAGGTGTGGCAGTAACATTTAATTTTAAGTGTTATAAATATTAAATTGGGAGACGTCATAACTTTTTTCAGGGTTATTTCTTTATGTTTATTTTGCTCCTCGCTCTTTAGTGATTATTTCAAAAACATTTCATGCAAGTTTCATGATAATTGCCAGATGTTGCTATTATTGATAATAATCTCCTTAGAAAATTGCGTTGTTTGGACCACTTTAACCTAATTTATCTCAGTAAAGTAATTCTCGGAAATGAAATTTATATTTGTAATCGGAGATTAAATTATTCATGTATGTAAATTTTTATTAAATTACCAAACAGTCCAGAAAATGCAAATGAAACGTGTGTTTTATATATATATATATATATATATATATATATATATATATATATATATATATATATATATATATATATATATATATATATATATATATATATTATATATATATATATATATATATATATATATATATATATATATATATATATATATATATATATATATATATATATATATATATATTATATATATATATATATATATATATATATATATATATATATATATATATATATATATATATATATATATATATATATATATATATATATATATATATATATATATATATATATATATATATATATATATATATACAGTATATATTATATATATATATATATATATATATATATATATATATTATATATATATATATATATATATATATATATATATATATATATATATTATATATATATATATATATATATATATATATATATATATATATATATATATATATATATATATATATATATATATATATATATATATATATATATATATATATATATATATATTATATATATATATATATATATATATATATATATTAGTGATGGATCGGATGTCATATTTTCCAATTTGCGGATGCGGATGCGGATGCGGATGTTGAATTTTGGAGAAGTGCGGATGCGGATGCGGATGCGGATGTTGAATTTTCGAAAGTGCGGATGCGGATGCGGATGTTGAATTTTCGAAAGTGCGGATGCGGATGCGGATTTTGAATTTTCGAAAAGTTCGGATGCGGATGCGGATGTGGATGTTAATTTTGATGAGGATGCGGATGTTAATTTTGATGAGGATGCGGATGCGGATGCGGATGCGGATGTTAATTATATATATATATATATATATATATATATATATATATATATATATATATATATATATATATATATAATATATATATATATATATATATATATATTATATATATTATATATATATATATATATATATATATATATATATATTATCACTATCACCTTTCCCACTTTCGTGAGGTGCTGCCCGCCACAATTCCCTTACAAACATAACTATTCTTACCTTTCAACGCTTTCACCACCTCCCTCCATCTCTGTCTCCACAAATCTTCTAACCTCGTCTAAACTCAAATTCCTTCAATCAAAATCACTTTCACTCCATCCATCCATCTCCACTTCGGCCTTCCCATCTCCCTACCCTTCCCCTATCTACATCGGATCTACGTACCTTGCCAACCATTCTGTTCTCTTTCATTCTTCACATATGTCCAAACCATTTTAGCACATCCTCCTCCTCTCTATCAATTACACCCTTCTTCCATTTACACATCTCCCTTATTCTTTCATTTCTAATCCTATCAATCCTTCTCAATTTATATATCGCTCTCAAATCTTTCATCTCAAAGACATTGAAACTTTTTCTCGACCGAGCACTTATCGTCTATGTTTCACGCACATACAATACAGAAGGTGAACACATACATTCAAACATTCTTATCTTTATTTCTTTCGAAATTTTTCCTTTCTTCCATACTTTTCTTAGGCCCCCCAATACTTTCATTCCTTCTAGCACTCTGTTCTTTATTCCTTTTTCCGTCCCACCCTTACCTTCCACCCAACATTACTAGATATTTGAATTCATTCACCTCCTCAAGTTTCCATTCTCACACTTCTACAAACCAATTCCTCCCTCCACATTTCCTCATCCCCACCTCCAATCCTCATAACTTTATTCTTCGCTGGATTGAATTTCAATCACGTGTTGGTACATTTCCCTTCAAACTCTCTCACAAGTATTCTTTTCTCCAGATTCTGCCACCAACACATGCCGCATCATCTGCAAAAAGTAAAATATTCACTTCACATTCACCCTCCATATTTCTCAACGTAATACTCTTCCCTTCTCTCTCCATTTTTCTAAGTAAACCATTCATCAATAGATTAAATAACATGAAGATATTACAAACCCCTGTCTCAATCCCACTCCTATGCTAAACCAATCCGATAGTTCTCTCTTCACCCTCACCCTTGATCTACAATTCGCCTATATATATATATATATATATATATATATATATATATATATATATATATATATATATATATATATATATATATATATATTATATATATTATATATATATATATATATATATATATATATATATTAGTGATGGATCGGATGTCATATTTTCTAATTTGCGGATGCGGATGTCGAATTTTGGAGAAGTGCGGATGCGGATGCGGATGCGGATGTTGAATTTCCGAAAGTGCGGATGCGGATGCGGATGCGGATGTTGAATTTTCGAAAATGCGGATGCGGATGTTGATTTTTGTGTGGATGTTCCGCATCCTCGCATGCGGATGCGGATGCGGATGCCATCACTAATATATATATATATATATATATATATATATATATATATATATATATATATATATATATATATATATAATATATATATATATATATATATATATATATATATATATATATATATATATATATATATATATATATATATATATAGGGACCGACCGGGCTGGAATTTTGCCGGGGTCGGGGTTGCCTAAAAGTTGTAAAGAGGTCAAAACCACTGAAATTATAGTTTAAAAAAATTATATATTAATTTAATTGAGGTTTATTTAATTATAAGAAAGGAGTAGAATAGCCAACATTCACTTAAATTAATGATTATATGCATTTTCTCCCAAAAATTTTCAGAAAATTACAGATTTAGTATAATAAAAAGTACAAAATTTAAGAATTTTTTTTTTGATTCATAATAGTGATTCAACAGCTTTACCTAGGTAAGACCCTAAAGTAAAGTTTGAAAAAATGTAAGATATAAAATTATCAATATAACCTATATTTATACATATCGTTGTTATATTATTGCTATGTATCAAACTTGTATCAATTAGCTATATTATTTCAAAATTATTATTTTGTTTATATTTTCAATCAATATGGTTAAAAGATCAGCTTCAGCAGTATGGAAGTACTTTACAATGTTTCAGGATAGGCTCGAAATAACTAAATGTAACATCTTCAGTCAAAGAATTAGAAGAGGATCTCCGGGTGCCACAAGTAAAAAATTTTCAACCAAATTTTTATGGGGGCATTTAAAATCAAAACACAAAAATGAACATTCACTATAGCAGAAAAGGAGCGGTCAAAAGAAACAGAAAAAAAGAGGAAATTTTAAAAAAGCAAGAAGAAAAATCTAAATTTTCTTATATTTTGTTTGAAATTTTTTTTTATTATTTGACTGATTAAGCTGAAATTTCCAGGGGATATGCATTTTTTCCTTAAGTTCTGAGTTGATTTCGAGAATTTTCCTGAGTCTATAACGGTTTAATTGAAAGTTATATGGACCCAAAGTTTTAAAAAAATGAATAGCGGGGTAAAACCACTAGTTCACATAAGCTGAAAATTTAACTGAATAATTTTAGCCCCAATTTCTGGCATTGGTGAGAACATATTTTTGATATCACATCAAGAAAAAAAGTTATAAGCACTTGAAATTTTTTTTTTTAAAAATCATACCATTCCGGAGAAAATTTTTTTAAAAAACACGCTACCTATTAATTTCTTTATTTTTGGATATTGTTTAGAGGAGGGACAGGGCTACAATTTTTATTTAGTGCATTATTAAATGCTTTTTGTTTGAAGCTAGATATAGCCTCTCAAACTTAGGAAATTTTTGAAATTTGGTCAAAAATAGACCTTTTTTGAGAGTCTATATCTCGAAACCAATTAATCGCATCGAATAAAGTTTAGAGAATAATCTGTAGCCCTATCCCTCCTCTATGCACCCATTAAAAATAAAGAATGTTATAGTTGTAGTTTTGTTTTAAATTTTTTTTAACCGAAAAGTTGGATTTAAAAAAGAAAAATAAAAAAATCGATAGTTGTTCAGTTTTTGGTTTAACATTTTTTCTATAACTCTGGGAACAAATGTCTGTTAAAAGTTTTTGTTGCCAGTAGAATTTAATAATATATAATCCAAATTTCAGGTCATTCCGAAAAGTGGTTTGGCCCCGCCATTCATTTGAAAAGGGTCAAACTTCCCCCCCCCCCCAAAAAAAAAAAAAAACTTTTTAGCAGTTATAGACTCAGAAAAACGCTAGAAATGGACTTTTTTTTCACTGGGAAAAAAGCTATATACACAGAAAATTTCAGGAGAATCGGCTGAAAAGTAAAAAAAAAAAATTTTGAAATTGGATTGTCCCCTCAAGTATAATTTGCCATTTTAACCCCGGCAGGCAAACCCCGGTTTTCCCTGATTTTTAACCGGGGCCGGGGCCCCGGTCGGTTCATATATATATATATATATATATATATATATATATATATATATATATATATATATATATATATATATATATATATATATATATATATATATATATATACTATATATATATATATATATATATATATATATATATATATATATATATATATATATATATATATATATATATATATAATATATATATATATATATATATATATATATATATATATATATATATATATATATATATAAAGAGGCTGATTTTTATTATTATTATTAAACTGTACAAATGTACAAAAGTTTTTCAAACAAAACAGTAATCTGGATGAGGAAGTATGTACAAGCTAAAAAAAAAAAAAAATAAAAAAATAAAAAAGATACAAAACAAAACAAAAACAAATGGTATGCCCATTACGGGCACTGGTAGGGTAACGTTTATGACTGAAAGACTGACTAGGTTTGTTATTTGACACCATCCCACAGGAATGTACTATAAAAGGGATGATCATTTACAGGCGAGGGAGATTTAGGGATAGGAACTCCCACATCTGGAAAATTTTCAATATATATATATATATATATATATATATATATATATATATATATATATATATATATATATATATATATATATATATATATATATATATATATATATATATATATATATATATATATATATTATTTATTCATTTTTAATTTTAGAGAAAGGGTTAAAAAATGGCTTTCTATATTTTGTTTAGAGGTAAATTTCTAAAGAGTAAATATTCCTTTACAACCATTATAAAATGTTACTTTGAAAACAAAAAAGAATCTATGATTTCGTAACATTTATGGTCATTTATAAACAAAAATATTTTCGTACTATGGATAAATAAATTTATTAATCGAGGATGGTCCTAAATTCAGAAAAAAAAATCCACGTGAATTTTTTCCACGTGACGTAAACGGACCACAATCATCCGCCACGCTTTCTATGACGTCACACGAAGTGCCAAGTTTAAATTTCAACCTGTTAGAGAGTTTATCGGACTAAAATTTTTAACATAAAAGTATTTAAGATAAGTAATAGAATTCTTAAACAAAATACGTAAAAAATTAACATGTATTATAAATAGTTAAATTTATTGCTTTTAGTGGATTAAAATATTTTAATATAATTTGAAGTTGGCACCTCGATCACATAACATTTTCGGGCTTTTACGAAGGCATTCATCGATTATAATTTTTTGAAAATAATTCAAAATTTTACCTCCTTAATAATAAAGTTAGTGTTTTATCCATATAATTTATAAAAGTAAAATGCTTCAATGGATATCTAGTTTATTAAAATATACTATGGTAAAGTACACTCGAAGTAATCTATTAATACAAACATCAATAACAAAAAACGACTTCGTTCAATACTTGAACCAAGCATAGACAAGTAATTGGAGGTGTGTCCTAGATTGGCTCCACCTCTTAGTGTGTCATGATTGGCGAAAGAGTTGTTGTTAACACTAAGGATATGTTGAAAATTTGGGTGTGGATCAAGATTATGGGTTAAAAAATTAATAAGTGTGATGAGTGCTGTAATTTATTCCAGTTTTTATATAAAATCTCAATATTATATATGTTGGAATCATTAAAAATAGAAATAAAACTTCTGAAAAAGTATTAATCTCCAATTTTATTTATTCATAATTTGAAGCTCATCAGGAGGAGACACGTGGGTTCGCTGTAACACGTACGAGAATTGCGACGAGTCGTATGGCCCAACTGTTTTGGTTCTGTCGCGCCATCTTCACGTATAGGAACAGAAAAAAAACTTTCTTTATGCATTTGTGTCAAATAATACATAGTTAATCACATAAAAAGTTAATAAATATAAAGACATGAGTCTTGAGTTACTACTGGATGCCGCAAATTTTCTCGAGGAGCAAGAAAAAGCAGAATTAAAAGGTATGTAATCAAACTTTTGTCGTTCATATTACAGGACGTATTTGGAAAACACTGATAACGACCGGCTGAATCTTTAAGCCAAGTCTTAGCGTCGTAAACAAATATTCACTATGATATATATTTGCTATTCAAGGATAATTGGTTAAATTTTTATTGGATGAAAAATTATGTAAATGCAGATTTTCTGTAGTATCATTAACATGTGGATTTAAAAATGATCAGTCGTGTAATTATCTATATAAAATTAACTATATTCCTTTATTTCCTCAAAAAACAAAACTAAATTTTATGTGGCACATAACTTTGAAACATTATTTCAGTGTATGATGAACTAAATGTGTGATACGATTATATACAGTGCCATATATGTAAAAATATACATGTCATGTGCACAAAGCAATCCCTTGTAACCAAGTAGAGAAAGTTGGGTCAACTTTAAAGAGGAATTTTCTTACGATTATTTATTTAG
>SEYY01023150.1:37500-42500 GCA_009176605.1 Armadillidium nasatum | reverse complement strand
GTGAAACCTCATCTTCAGAGCTGTATAAATTGGGACGATATCATCTCGATAAATTGCGCCACCTCCAGGAAAAAATGTCGGCAACATATAAACCTGGTCTCCCAAAATGCTTTCGTAATTACATTATCGTTCATGGTGAGAATGGGGACCACAGAATACTATATATATATATTATATGTTATTCTCCCTTGTTTCACCCTTGGCATAAGACTGTTCTGATCATATGCCTAGGATTGTGTTCTCCACCCGTAAACACGACCGGAGGTTGAAAATGTGAAGGGAGATTCATCTAATGATCTGACCAAAGGTCAGTTGGATCCTTGTGATTGTTGCACCACTCTCCCTTATTTTTGGCATTCACGTTAGTTTAGCGATTGCAGCACGTCCAAGAATATTCAGCCTATAGAGTACCCTCTTTACTTTGTGTGGCTAACAAGGTTTGAAAGATTGGTATTCAATTCAGAAGTACTTTTGAAGTTTTTTTTTTGGTCACAGTTCTCTGTAATGCTCGTTTGTCTTGTTCTGACACCCAATTTCACTCTGTAATATCTGATTTTTTTTTTTCTGGGAAGCAGGATATGCATTCATGACTGGACACAGTACCTAGAGATTCATCAAATAATATTGCCATTTTATTTGTAAATAAGTTGCATTTTTTGAAATTCTATAAGCTTGGACATACGTCATTTGTACCAACACAGAACATTGACCTCAAAGCAACTGAAGGTTCCTCCGACGTTACAGATTACCTATCATGAATGATACGGACTCTTGTGGCGCCCTCTTCGATTTCAGCTAGTAGACATCTGTCATATTTACACATTCCTTCTTGCTGTTTCAGTATTTTTTTTGAACGTATATCGTTTGGTGAGTTGTTTCCGTGGGCTTCACATCGCAAGCAGTTATGAAGAAATATAAGCAAATTGTAATGGATTTTAATATAGAATCTAAGGTTACAATTATCATAACTGATATTGCTACAAATATATCTGCTTTTTCACTGTCAAGATTTTCTGAGATAACTAACTGCTGAAGATAAATGCATATTCGGGAAGTAATGATCTAGATAAAAGTTTTGAAACAGATTCTGAGCTGCTTGAAGCATTAGCATCCTAACCATAATACCTTTGGGATCATTAGGCGAAACACTTGTCAATATTTCAACATTGGTATCTTACGTACGTGAGTCGACAATATCTACAGAAGGAGAGAAAAAAAAGTTAAAATTTTTGTATGTGCAACACCAACGTTGAACTTGCTATAATTTCAATGGCTTTGAATTTTTACACTTGGGAATAAATAATTAAAGAAAGCTTTCAGAATTATTACAAATTTAATTATTTTTAAATTATTTTATTATTCACCATCTACCTTAATTATTTTATATTTGACTATATTATTCACAATAATTGAGAAATTGGAAATGGATGTTATATGATTTTACAAAATAATGACAACTGTTTAATAAAAAAAAAAAGTGAAATGTACTTGTTCTTGATGCCATGTACTTGAAGTTAAGTACAATCCACATTTCTTGTACTTGCACTTGAACAATTCTGTAGTACTTTTACCTAAGTGTAGTGGCCTGTACTTGGACCATAGCATGATTTTTTTTTACCACCACTCACGAGCAGAGTCCTTTTCAGGGATATATATATATATATATATAATATATATATATATATATATATATATATATATATATATATTATATATATATATATATATATATATATAATATATATATATATATATGTAATATTGGGTAGTCAGATTTTGGGATTAGGGGCGAATGTGGGTCGTATTTATCGTTTTGGAATAGTGTTTGTTCTAGTGCTGTTTTGATTTTGAAAATGGATTTGTGAAAGAGGTCAGTGGCAATTTATTTAGTTTGAGGAGGTTCTTATCAGTTGATAATGAAAAAAAAAAAAAAAAAAAAAATCAAATTATCATCATTATTTTTTTATCATTATCATTTTTTTTTTTTTTATTTTTTTTTTTTATAATTTTTTTTAAGTTCCGCATTTTTGAGATACGGTTTAATATTTTAGACGTTAATAATTAATAAATAATAAATAATAATAATAATAATAATAATAATAATAATAATAAATAATAATAATAATAAATTATTTTTTTTTGTTTTTTTTTTTTGGGCTGCAAGTTCATTTAATATAATAGTTTTAATATGATTTGAATTTAAACCATTATGAATTTTTAGCATAATATATATAATATATATATATATATATATATATATATATATATATATATATATATATATATATATATATATATATATATATATATATATATATATATATATATATATATATATATATATTCTTATGTCAAAGATGTAGGAATGTTGGTGCAAGTTTCCGCCAGCAATGTATTGATAGTGAATTGCTACAGTGTTTTGTTGGAAGGTTTGAGTATTGTCGTTGAGTTCCTTTTTTATTAGCTGTTAGTCTGAAGGAAAATTCTGTCTCTTCTCCAACAGAAAGCTTGAGAACATATGATCTTATCCTATAGAGTCCTAGACGAAACTTGTACCTTAATCGGATGAACAGCTGAGTTGACCTCGGGAGTCTATAGGGTTTAATCTTGATGCTCACTTGTTAGGATGAAACAACTGAGCAATTCGTCCATTTATTATTATTATTAATTATTTATTATTATTATTATTATTATTATTATTATTATTATTATTATTATTATTATTATTATTATTATTATTATTATTATTATTATTATTTTATTTTTGCATAAAGAACAACTTTACATCAAGTCTATTTGTATCTCATGTAAAATTCATCACATATTCAGAAAGTCTTACTACTTTAAAAGCTTCAATACGTGTTAGAAATTAGGTTGAGATTTTGGTATTTCAAGGATGCTATTTGGCCTGTAAATATTAATTATTTTGTATTAAAGAATTATATTTTTTATGTATATGTATAAAGTAACTTGAAAGGTGAAAGTTTTGATCTTTTGCAGATGTTCCGTATATTCGGATGCGAATCGTTTGAACAACCCAAATGCGGCTATTGATGTATAAAATTTTGCAGATTTCCTCTTATATGGATGTCCTTGACGTCACTAATGAGTGACGCACCCACTTAGGCGTTGACAACTTTTGACACGCCATTCTCCTGTTAATATATAATTACAATAATTAATTTTATTCTACCTTTCACCAACAGTGTATAAAACCTCAGCTTGTAGCCTGTATCTTTCTAGTTTTTTTTTCGTCGTCTTCCGATACTTCCAATGGGGCTGTAGGATCCACACATACTTACTAGATGTTGCTATTCCATTTTTCCCCACATACAGAAGTCTTTTGTTTTTTATTTCCTTTTGAAATGTTCTTGTTACTCTTCGGGTTACAAAACCTTCAGTTGCCTGGTGCCTGTATCCCCTTCATCTATCTACCTTATTTAAAGTTCATGCCTCATATCCATACAACAATGTTGAACGCATTTTTTTTTAAAACTATTTTTAATATATATATATATATATATATATATATATATATATATATATATATATATATATATATATATATATATATATATATATATATATATATATATATATATATATATATATATATATATATATAAGTTTTTTAAAATAGAAATACGCTTTCCGTGAATGTAAGAGTATTACATACATAAAATATGAACGCTTCTTAAATTTTTAAGAGTTAATTTTGTAAGGGAGAGTTCATTTTGTACGGATATAGTTCATTCCTTAGGAAACTGATAGGATAAAATATCCTGTAGACCAGAGGTTCTAAAAGTTGAGATCGCAAAAAGTTTAAAATTTTTTTTTTTTTTTTATTCGATTTTGTAATTGGAATAAGGGGGTCAAGAAAAAAAAATGTGCTTAATGAGAGAGGGGATCGCAATGAAAGGAAGTTTGAAAAAAAACTCTACAGTAAACTGTTTATTTAGAATTCTGTATTAGGGGTAAATATTGTAAATGAATAATGTTTGTAAACTGATATATATATATATCTAGTTTCTTATTTAAAACAGAAAGTGTTATTGACAGAAATGGATGTGGATCTGCTTTCTGCTTCTTTATGATATTTGATTTCAACTCACTCTCTAGTACACACACATAAAATTGGTTTAGACTCAGGACACAGAAACAACCCTGGTTGAGCGACTCTTCAATCATGTCAAAAAAACATAAAAAAATAAAAAAAATAAAGATGGTGATGGAAATACAACCCTGGTTAAGCGACTCTTCAATCATGTCAAAAAAAAAATAAATAAAATAAAGATGGTGATGGAAATGCAGAGATTTAGGGAAGTTTTAATTTGATAAAATATATGTATGTATGTATGCAGCATGTATGCATAAATGACGTTTTTTTCTTTAATAACAAAATTATTAAGAGTTCATAAACCTTTTAACCAAAAAGACAGTGATCGCTTATATATATATATATATATATATATATATATATATATATATATATATATATATATATATATATATATATATATATATATATATATATATATATATATATATATATATATATATATATATATATATATATATATAATATATATATCACGGGGCAGTAATTCAAAATTAATTATAGTTTAAGGTATAAAAACCCTTTTCATGGATAGTTTTTTTTTTTTTTTTTAGTACAAAGGAAAATATTTTTAACAGCAAATATGTACAGTAAATAAAATGATTATCTTTTTAATTAAAATTATCAATGACTCCCTTGAATCTGCTTATATTGCAGAAAGGTTTAAAATATATCCTTAAACTTATAAAATTCATAATTTTTAATTATTTTGATATTACAATAGTAGTAGATTTGTTTTTCCGATGTAATTCTGGTTCCACCATTTTAAAATTATAAAATTATCTTGACCCATCTTTATTTTAACTTACAATTACAAAATATGAAAATATTATATATATATTGTGAAATTTTTTTTGTTTTTGTTTTTACCAAAAAATAATTT
>SEYY01023150.1:30000-32500 GCA_009176605.1 Armadillidium nasatum | reverse complement strand
ATAGAAGGGAGACTGAACAAAGTGTCAGATTTAAAAATCACATATTAAGAGTTACTCTAGGTCAGTGGTGCCGAACCAGTGACCGGCGGGTCGCGGACTGACCCACCACCAACATTTCAGTGACCCACTAAACTAGGAGGAAACTCAGGAAATTGATTTAAAAAAAAAAATGATTTCTCAAAAATTATGCAATACTGGCAAACGTATGATGATGTTTCCAACTCTTCCTTCCGTTCCTCGGCTAGTCTCACAATGTTTTGTTAAATTGCGGCGATAAACTTATAAAACCAATTTAAAGTAAATAAAGTAGAAACCTTTCTGAAATAGTGTATACACCTATTCATGTTATCTGATTGTTTTTCTCTTTGCAGTTTATCAGTTGTCAATGTTTTGTGCAAATGTCTACTCGTTTATTTGTGATCATGCTAATTTAGTTTGTGATAAATTTAGTGAATGCGTAAATTACAACCTATCCATCCATGAACTATTTTAGAATCAATCACCAGGGATCGCCTTGGTATGTATACGAGCGCTGCTTGCGTTAAGATTAAAACAACAAAATATGAACCTCGAATTAAAGCATTGACAGCTAAAAAAAAGCAGCAAGTCTCATTAAATATATATTAGTAAGTATATGTGTGACCCATTTATGTTTCTAAAATTTTTAGATGTACTAAAAGTGACCCGTCAAGAATTAAAGGTTTGTCATCACTTCCCCCCTAGACCTAACTGCTATGCTTAGTCTTAATTGGACTCTACTGGTAAAGTTTGGAACATTCCCTTTATCAATTTTCACAACTTCCTTTGACTTGCACACCTTCATACGTCGTGAATAGGGGCATGTCGGGCTTTAATTTGGTCTCGATTCAGATTACATCCTACCTGGTGGAATATTAGTAGACCTTTGGCTTTTCTCACCATATATATATATATATATATATATATTATATTATATATATATATATATATATATATATATATATATATATATATATATATATATATATATATATAATATATATATATATATATATATATATATATAATATATATATATATATATATATATATATATATATATATATATATATATATATATATATATATATATATATATATATATATATATATATATATATATATATATATATATTATATATAAAATCTTAAAGTCGGCTCCAACCAACACCTTAGGCAATTTTCTCTATTATATTTAGGGATGGCAGATAGCGCTAGCAAAGTACCACAGCATATTTAGAGATATTTCTCCCACTATTGACTCCGTCCTCCTGTGATCCCTCTACGAGGTATATCCCTCATTTGTACTCTCCAGTGGGGTATGCGTCGGAATGTGTTTTCTTATATTGTAATCCCTTCATGTAGCTCCTGAAAAAAAAAAATAAAAAAAATACTAGCTGAAGTTCATAAATAGGTACCATTATTATTATTATCATTTATTTATATTATTATTGTTATTATTATTATCCATCATCTTGGAATTCATTTTTATGTAGTGTTCATTCCTATGTAGTCTGCTATTATCTATTATGTGTTGTTTCGAACACATAGTAGGCGGAGCTAACGGCTGCTTAGAAAAGGATGTTATGTTCAGGCGCAGGCAAGATTAGCTTTCATGTCGTCTATTTGCAGGATTGATTTTTATATGCCGCGACTGCGCCTATTGTCGTTCAAATATATTTGAATCAATGTTACAGCTTGTAAATTGTTGAAATATATATATATATATATATATATATATATATATATATATATATATATATATATATATATATATATATATATATATATATATATATATATATATATATATATTATATATATATATATATTAATCAGTATTTCCTTCATGAAATTAACTTTGTTATATAAACAATTCTTATTTATAACCTTTGAAAATGAAGAATATTTTAAATTATTTATTTCATAGATTTGTTTTGATTTTGATAATTTAAATAAGCGTGCTTTTAAAAATCAATACAACGAAGCGGCACCACCGCATAAATTTGGCAACATATTGTAAAGGGGTGTGGCATCAAAAGCACGTGGTACGCGATCCACGTGGCAATTCCCTCACGTGTTCTCTCCCTGATTGTATATCCCCCAATTTCCAGCGTCAGTTATCTCACATGATGTTGTTTTGTATTTTTAAATATCAAAATGAATAAAAAATTGTTGAAATAAATCAATAATGTGATTCAAGGTAAAATAAAAAATTATTTTTTTTGAGCTATTAATATTTAAACAAATTCGAGATCGTTATTTTTTTCAACTCATTATCGTTCAACAATTAAAGTATAAGTAAATTATTCATACATGGTAACACCAAATGGGGGGTAAGTTGAACGCTGTCACTTGTCTCTCCCCTATCTCTTCCCTCCCGTTTCCCACTGACTTTGTTCCAATCCCTTTCTGAACTCAGAACACCATCACCTGATCCAGCCATGCACCTGTTCTGGAGGAATTTCAGCCTGTTGGCTGT
>SEYY01023150.1:12500-17500 GCA_009176605.1 Armadillidium nasatum | reverse complement strand
TATATATATATATATATATATATATATATATATATATATATATATATATATATATATATATATATATATATAATATATATACACAAATATAAAATGAATATTAAAAATGAACTTCGAAACGAGTTATATTAGGTTTTTACATTTTAAAACATTCAATAATATAATACATATATACATATATATATATATATATATATATATATATATATATATATATATATATATATATATATATATATATATATATATATATATATATATATATATATATATATATATATATATATATATATATATATATAGCGATGTATGTGACATCCGCATCCGCAGTTTATGATTTTGCGATATCCGCATCCGGAATTATTAAATGCAGATGCATAAAATTTGTAAGTTTTATTAATTTGTTGTCTAATGTTTGATTAACTTTTTGGAGTGAATGAATAGGAAAATAATTATTTTTTCATATATATATAATATATATATATATATATATATATATATATATATATATATATATATATATATAATATATATATATATATATATATATATATATATAAAATCTTCCTTTCCTCCTATTATCGCTCTGATGGCTCTGTTGGTAACACTCTAACTGAAAAGGTTTATCACTTCGGCCTCCCGTTCTCCTCTAATTCAACCCTGAACGACTCCGACAATAATCCTCTTACTTCTTCTCCTCTCAGATGTCCCATGCCTTTCCCTGTGATTACATTTGATCATGTGCATTGGCTTCTGAATTCTATGAACGCTAGGAAGGCAAGCGACCCGGATGGCATTCCTCCTCGAGCTTTAAGGGAGTGTGCTTCTGAGCTGTCTCCGTCCCTCTTTCAACTTTTCCACTATGCTTCTAGTACTTTCCCGCAGTGTTGGAAGCACACATTAATCAAACCTATTCCGAAGAAAAGTAGCCGCTCTAATTCCTTATAACTATCGCCCTATAGCTCTCACTTGTATTCTGTCTAAGATCTTTGAAACCCTTCTCAACTCTCATTTGTGAGATCATCTGGAACCCCATTCACTTCTTTCTGATCTTCAGTATGGCTTTCGACATTCGAGATCTACTGGTGATATACTTTTCTATCTCACAGATTTATGTTCTTGTGACCTTAGGGACAATGGGGATACACGTGTGGTAGCCCTTGACAAATCTAAGGCCTTTTCACCGGGTTCGGCATGTGTAACTGCTTTCCAAGCCTCCCTCCTTTAGGTTTCCTCCTTCTCTTAGCTTACTTATGTTTAGCTTTCTTCCTAATCGTTCCGTTTCGACTGTTTTTAATGAGGCGACTTTTTCTTCATTTCCTGTCAATAGTGGTGTTCCTCAGGGTTCTGTCTTGTCTCCTACTCAATTCCTACTTTCCATTAATGATCTCAGCTGCTCATCTAACCCTATCCATTCATATGCCGATGACTAGACCCTCCATTCTTCTATTCATTTCAAATATGCTCCCTCTTTTACATCTAGAATTGCCTCTCGTCTTTACCTTCCCGATTCCATTCTTGCAGATCTGAATAGAATTTTCCATTCTGATCTTCTCATCCTTTTGAAATTCAACTCTTTAAAAACTTAACTTCTTGAAATCTCAAAAACACCTAACTTTTCAATTTCTTTCGATTGTTCTCCTAATAAACAGTACAAACATCATTGGCCTTCACATAAACAAAAAAATGTCTTGTAAACCTCACATCTCAATGGTTGCTAAGGCTGCCTCAAAGTAGCTGGGAGTTCTGTTTAGGCTGCTAGAATTTTTTACTTCTTTGCAGTTACTTCAATTATACAAGGGCCTCATCCGCGACTGTATGGAGTACTGCTCTCATATATGGGGTGACCCAGGTTTCACCCGTCTTTTGGATAGGGATGAGTCAAAGCCTAAAAGACTTACAAATTGTTCCTCTCTTTCAAATTCAATTGATCTTTTATCTTTGCTACGAGACGCTGGTGCCATGTCTCTTTTCTATAGGTACTACAGCTGCAAATGCTTAAGGGAACTGTCCACTTGTATACCTCGGCTTTTACGACGACCTCGTAGCGCAAGGGGTGCATTGTTTGCTCATAAATTTTGTGTGGACATAGGCAATTCAAGGCCTGCCAACTGTGATGCCTTTTTTCCAGCCACCTCTGTTTTGTGGAATTCTCTCCCATCCTCTGTATTTCCTGTCGAATTTAATCTCAATTACTTTTAAGCCCACGTCTGTGGTTACCTACGAAATTTTCGTTAGGTGGAACCTGTAGTGTGTTTCTTATTCTCATTGATCTAACACCCCCTCCTTGAATAGGACTATGCCCTTGAGAACATTAAAAAATAAAATTTAAAGTATATGTTGGACTAATTTTGCGTTATAAATGTTAAATTATGGAGACTACATAACTTTTATCAGGCTATTTTTTAGATTTTTTTTTTTTTTTTACATCACTCTAAGTATCATTTCAAACATTTCATGTAAGTTTAATAAAAATCTGCCGGGTTCGGGCACCTCTGTTTTATTAGTAAGGTTTTCCATTGACAAATGTAATAAATACGAACTGTGGATGCCTTTTATTTTATTATTTTTTCTTGGGGGTGAGAGGTCGGGTGGTTTTTATTAACTTTTTCTAAACTGCAAGACCAGTGTCTATATATATATATATATATATATATATATATATATATATATATATATATATATATATATATATATATATATATATATATATATATATATATATATATATATATATATATATATATATATATATATATATATATATATATATATATATATATATATATTGGAATTTAGAAAATAGGCCTACAAAATCTTTACAACTTATGACGTCAGATAATAAAACTTTTATAAAACCCCGCCTCAAACAATACATAACCTTCCTGCAAAATCTCACCCCCTTCTTTTTGTGACTCCCCCCCCCTATCCTCTCTCTCTCACCCCCCATGGCTGCTGTGTGCCCCACATTGCGAGGTCACACACACACACACAGACACACACACCTATACAAACACAACACCTGCGCAAACTCTGTCCGCTTTCCCCCCCGTCTCGCTCCCTCATCCATGCTTCCAATCCCTCTAAGATTTTTTTAACTCTCATGCTTATATATATATATATATATATATATATATATATATATATATATATATATATATATATATATATATATATATATATATATATATATATATATATATATATATATATATATATATATATATATATATATATATATATATATATATATATATATATATATATATATATATATATATATATATATATATATATATATATATATATATCAGAAAAATCGTTTGTTACTGAGACAATCAAAGTTCTAGTTTTAAAGCGTACGTAATATACCAATAATTCCCTCTTACCTAAATAATAATAAAAAAAATTCGAACCAGCATGCTACTACTACTACTACTACTACTACTACAGAGAAATAATTGGTAGTTTAAATAAGAATATATATTTTTGCATAGAATTGACAATTTTATTTTTATTAATTCAATTTGCACCTGTTTTTCATATATATATATATATATATATATATATATATATATATATATATATATATATATATATATATATATATATATATATATATATATATATATATATATATATATATATATATATATATATATATATATATATATATATATATATGGGGGTGAAATTAGATATAGAGGCTATTATATTCATATTTAAATTACTCCCCTTTGAATTGATATTTCTCTTTAGTTTCACGTTATTATCAGATGTTTAGTATTATATTATCGATTTGTTTAAATATTTACGTTTCTTTGTCGCCATTGTATAACTATGATTCTTGGTGAAAAAAAATTATGCTCGTTGCGGGTTTTATTTAAAACAGAATTTAAAAGTTATGCTTGCTGCAGGTCTTTTCAGAGCAGTTTGTAGGTTTTTTGGGGGGGTTTGAATTCATGGAAAAGACATTGAAAAATGTTGTAGACTCGTTGTTGTAATTATGAAGTTGCCGTCTCTTTTTTTTTTTATTTTTATTTTTTTTTAAATATTGTCTTTTTCTTCTTCTTAAAATGTTAACTCCAACTAGGTTTCTTCCACATACTCTTCTTTCGTTTCTACCATCGGCTTGTAGCCGTTTTTCCGTTATGTTAAAATGTATCTTTGATATAGTTTTTAAATCTTGTATTACGATAAACATTTTTGTCTGTTTACCAGCTCCTTACTGAAAGTACGTACTCGTTAAACCGGTGCCGAAAAAAGGGGTACTCCTGTCAACTCTGTACCTTTCTTGTTGCTGTTTTTAATCTCTTTCCAGTGCGTTTGGGTCTACCGTAGCAGGAAAATTTGGAAACAATCATGAATTTTTATGTACAGTCGTCAACAGAAGTTCGTTCCTATTAGGCTGGAAATAAATATTTATATAAAATGGAAATCATTTCATAAAAGCTCTATTTTGAATAAAAAGAAAATAAATACATTGAGCTGGGCTTAATTGAACTGTGATTGGCTGAATCTGAAATGATCCCCATTTTATATAAATATTTATTTCCAGCTTAATAGGAACGAACTTCTGTTGACGACTGTACTTTCAGATTGGCTTTGTGAGGACTCCTCAACTCTTGATTTCACCGTTCTCTATAATCTTTAATTTCGGTTAATCTTTCGCTATGATGTTTTGCCAGTGGGACACATCGATATTTTATGATAGTCACAAAGCTTTAATATTTAAACTTCCCTCTTTCGATATCAATCTTTCTGATTTTCTTTCCAGTCGTTCTATAGCAGTTGCAGACGGCAACTGTTTATACTTTAAATTTGCCAATAGTTGTGTGGGGTGATATTTCTTAAGGTATTCTTCACTTCCCTACCCTTTTTCCCATTAGTTAGAATGATTGACTTCTTTAAAGTAAAGTAGAAGATTATCTTCACATGAAATACTAAAGGAGGAAAAGACTTAGTTCGCTCGTTTTACGTTAATAATAATAATAATAATA
>SEYY01023150.1:5000-7500 GCA_009176605.1 Armadillidium nasatum | reverse complement strand
TATATATATATATATATATATATATATATATATATATATATATATATATATATATATATATATATATATATATATATATATATTATATATATATATATATATATATATATATATATATATATATATATATATATATATATATATATATATATATATATATATATATATATATATATATATATATATATATATATATATATATATATATATATATATATATATATATATATATATATATATATATATATATTATATAAATAAATATGCCTTATGCCCAGAGTCCAGGAAAAGTAATTAGAGAGAGAGAGAGCACTTTTTTTTTTTTTTTTTTTCAACTTTCTGTTCTTGTAAGTTTTGCTAATTACTTACTAGCTTATTTGAATATATTTAACTTGTACAAAATTGACAAGGCTAGTGAGAGGGGGAACTAACTCAATTGGTTCAACAGTTTCTGTTCTAGAATGTACACGAGTGATTGTTATGAAAGAATGTCAAATAAATTGAATTCATTTAAAATCTGAATGTAAAAATTTAGAAAATTTCAGGCAAGAAAATTTTATACATTAAAATTCCCCCCAAAAATGTGCTTAAAATTTGCTGTAAATACTCTTCTGATGACCATAAATAGAGTAATGAATAAAAATATGTTTTAAGGGTAAGTGTTGCTGAACAATTTTATGGCATTTGATTGGAGAGTCCCCAAGAAGGACTTTCAAGTTTTCGTCTAGTTCAGGACTTGTCAAACATTTTTAATGTTTTATTTAAGTTACCATAAAAATAAAATAAAATCGAGAAGAATAAAATTGAATGTTTTGTTTTGGCTTCATTTTAATAGATCCCAATCTTTTTGAGACCCCTACTTTGAAAAGCTCTTGTCTAGTCAGTTCAATTTGTTCTCATCTAATTTTGAATTAGGGACTGAGGCATAATTGACAAAAGACCTTGTAATGTTGATTAGGACTATCTTGCAATAAGTTGCATTTCATTTTTGGATTAATATATTAAATTCATTGCTTAATTACTTTAATGTTGGAAATATACATGACGTAAAAACCCTTAGCAGCAACATCTACTTCATCATGCAGTGTTATTTCCACATTCTCAAAATTAAAATGAAATTTGTTTGCCTCTCAATTCGGTAATTAAAATGCATTTTATGTCAAATAATGTTGATAAAAATTTTAATTTTTTCTCATCTGTTGAAGTATTAGAAGCGCCTTTTTTTATATTTAGACGTGCAATGTAATCAAATTATAATTGAAGTAAACATTACTTAAAAGTTGAAGTATATGCTACGTAAAAGGAAGACTTATTTGAGATACAGTTTAGATTTCTTAAATTTTTCTTTCAGTAATTCATTCCAGGTCTGACCAGTTAGCAGCCTTACACTACCAACAATGTTTTCTCTCTGCAGGCGGGTGTCATTTCTGAGGAAAAGTTGGAAGAAATAGAACAGGATATAAAAAAAAGATGATCGGAGAAACCCAGAGATGAAAATAGTTTAACAGAATAAGGAAAATAATTAGAAGTTTAAAAAAAGGTCTAGCTTAGTTTCATCCCCAAGACTACCACAGAAATATGGGTAGGAATTGGTAGGTGAGTTCACTAGCTGTGCATTGAGAATTAGAAGAAAGTCATTGATAGTGTTGAACATTGAAATCAAGAATGATGATCTAAAAAAAAAAAAAAAAAAAGACAAGAAAGAATATGCTTTTTCTTAGGGTTTAAATATTTGAAGAATTTAGGATAGTTTGTCGAGTTTGGAGATGAATAAGTAACAGATTAAAGTAGTCATAGATTGGGAGGAAAGTCTGAGCCACAAGATGAATAAATATTCATAGACACAAGTACAAACAACATCGACACCGCCTTTTAGTTGAAAACTGAGGATAGAGACATTAAGACGGAACAATGATACTATTCACACCATCAGAACGTTCAAATAAAATAGCTCTTGTTTCTCTGTATATATATAATATATATATATATATATATATATATATATATAATATATATTTATATATAATATATATATATATATATATATATATATATATATATATATATATATATATATATATATATATATATATATATATATATATATATATATATATATATATATATATATATATATATATATATATATATATATATATATATATATATATATATATATATATATATATATATATAACGGGTGTGTGTCAGTATAATATGATTCTGGTTGACTTTTTAACCAGGTACTAGTACGTCAGAGTTAAAGAATGATTCATGAGTTATGATAGTCAGTTTTTTATCTTTCTTAAAATCACCAAAACCGTTTTGAGAATTCTGATAAACACTCACTTCTGTTATTGATTTAGTCGCTCCACAACAAGATGTGAATGGCGTTTGCAATACATCCCGCAATCATTTCAGTGCTACGCCGTTGACAGTTATAGTGCAAGTATTTTAGTTTCCTGAAGGGATGTCTTATTAGACTCCAACAGGAATCGGT
>SEYY01023149.1:0-17926 GCA_009176605.1 Armadillidium nasatum | reverse complement strand
AATCTAATGTTGATAATACTGATAATTGTTCACTTTTTAAAAGATCAAAATGATAAGAATATTAAACTACTATAATAATTTGTGTTCAAAACGTTTTAAAACTTAAATTATGCGTTTACAATACGCTTTAATTCAGTTATTTGAAAGTTCTTAAATAATCTCCCGAAAATGTTCTTGTGTGTGTGTAGGTATTCTCAGGACATGTAATGGGAGATGTAAAATCTAAAATGAATTTCCATTCAAGGAAAGATTTTTGAGAAAGGTTTGGAGAGATTGTGTTGTTTTGAAAGTGTTTTAAAAGAATAAGGGTTGAAGCACTTTAACAATAGGAATGGTGTGGTGTTCATTTGGGAATATACACTACTCCAAAAATATCCAAAATCTCGTATGAAATGATTGAATAACCTTTGATGTAAAAAGCAAAAAAACAACAACAACTCCCAGACCCTCTTCCTTCTCCATCTGGTTATCATTAATTTCCGAAGTTTAAAGAATCTGCATTTCCTATTATTCAAGCCAAAAAATATTACAAAAAAATAGATATAAATCATTTATGAATAATTTAATGAAAGATTTTAAAAATGATTGAACCGTAAGAACAGATATTATTGCGTAGATCCTAAGAAGCCATTCTTCTTTTCTGATGACATTTTTTTTTTCTTCCTATTAATTGAGTTCAAATTTCAATGACGTTTAGAGTTTAAAATTTGTAAATCAGAAATTAAATAGGAATCCTATTGATGATTGCGGTAAATATAATAAATTTAATTTTGTTTATGCATAATCACTGGTCAATATTATAAATATTTAATATAATAAATTTTAAATTTCGGGGATACGGGGTGATTGGGTGAGGCATTTACACCTTCAAATCTGAAAACGTAGATAACATTTGTCTATGTGAGGCTCCGCCCTCGTACCTCCTGACCAGTGAGTGGTTGAGAAATTGAATATTTATTACATTTTACATTTATTACAATTACCCATTTATTATATCGTAACACGCATGCATATACCTACACACACAATCATTTATTTGTGTGTGTTGTACTCGTGTACATGTGCATGTGTGTGCGTGTGTGCATGTATTTGTTCGACACGATTTAAACGCAAAGTCATCGTCTATCTTGACTTTATTATCCTTCATAAAGTCACTTAAGAATAAAAACGAACTAAATTTTGTCTTCAGTGAAAGATTAAATTGTTGTCTTTGTTTGAGAAAGAAGTGTGCAAACAAACACACACACACACACACACACACGCACACACACACACACACACACACACTTGAACGCTTCCTTAAGATGAGTGAGTCAGAGGCAAAGACGTTTGTTGACAATAACATTTCTTTTTTCGAGTTTGAAATTAGTTCTTTGGAAAAGTATTTTTATTTTTGTTTTTTTAAATTAATTTTCAAATTAAATCTATATTGAGGAAAAAATGTTCTAAACAAAGAGTAACAAAATTGTTACTATGAATTTTTTTAGATGTATTTTCTTAATAAAATAAATTAGTGAAGTTACTTTTTTTGTTAGTAACATTTCTTTTATTAAAAAAAAAAAAAAAAAAAAAATGGTTTTTTTTTTTTTTTTTTTTTTTAAAATGTTTTTTCTTTTTGTTATTTGAAAAATAAACTGGTGAAGCAACTTTCCAATTAGTAATACATGTCTTTTTCTACTTTTAAATTAATTTTTAATTAGTATAGTGTAACAGTTATTTATTAATACATGTAATTTCTGGCTTTTTCCATTGTTTGGATTATTATTATTATTATTATTATTATTATTATTATTATTATTATTATTATTATTATTATTATTATTATTATTATTATTATTATTTCTGATATTAATTAAACATGTTTCTTTTTCATTTATTAAAAACATGCCTATTTTATCTGATATTATATATATATATATATATATATATATATATAATATATATATATATATATATATATATATATATATATATATAAAAAAAAATATATATATATATATATATATATATATATATATATATATATATATATATATATATATTAATATTTTTTTTTTTTTTTTTTTTTTTTTTTTTTTTTTTTTTTAATTATAATTATTAATTAATATATTATATATTTTTATGCCTTTTTTTATAATTATGTGATTCAATTGAATAATGCTTTTGCATTGCAGTATTTGATATTTTATTTTTAATAAAAATTAAGCTTAAAAGAAGCAACTCTATTCACAACAACTATATATATATATATATATATATATATATATATATATATATATATATATATAATATATATAATATATATAATATATATATATATATATATATATATATATATATATATATATATATATATATATATATATATATATATATATATATATATCAGCCTGCACTTTTACATACTTACATATTTCAAAAACTACTGAACCTACGTAAAAAAGGAAAAAATTTTTGGAATCTTTGTCGAATTTTGGGTGAGAAAAATTATAAAATATTTGAAAATAAATTTAAAAAAATGATTGTGTACGATAAGCGATGATCTAACAAACCTAATTCGACTTTATTTAACCTGAACTACCGAAGATTGCCTTTGTATCCAAGCCTAACTGATGTATTTATTACACCATATATATATATATAACTATATATTATACTATATATATATATATATATATATATATATATATATATATATATATATATATATATATATATAATATATATATATATATATATATATATATATTTAATATTCTTTTTTACAATTTTATTAGTCATTAGCGAAATTTAAGTTATTCAAATTTCGGAAAATTAATTTAAAAAAAAGGGACATTCCCAGACGTACGATTCTTTCCAACTTTATAAAAAAGTAAAATTTACTTACGCAATAAAAATTATTATAATAATTTATTTTTTATTTCCCAATTTTTCTTACCTAAAATTCGACAAGGATTCCAAAAATATAATCCTTTTTAACGTACGTTCAGTAGTTTTTTTAAATATTTAAGTATGTAGAAGTGCAGTCTGGCATATATATATATATATATATATATATATATATATATATATATATATATATATATATATATATATATATATATATATATATATATATATATATATATATATATATATATATATATATATATATATATATATATATATATATATGAGTGAGAGAGTCATATGTTTACGTTCAGAAAAATATGTTTCGCATTCGTCAACCGTGTGGTTGTGTGTGTTGTGTGTGTGTGTGTGTGTGTGTGTGTGTGTGTGTGTGTGTGTGTGTGTGTGTGTGTGTGTGTGTGTGTGTGTATAAGAGATCGTTAGTCAGACCCGAGTATGTGAGTTGTGAGTTCCCGTTTTCCCAACTAAATCTTTCAACTCGCCCCTCTACTTGACCAACCATTTTACACTATGCCAGTATATAAGCGAGCATTTTTGTACTTGCCATTTTACTCGCCCCTTTTACTCGACAAACGCGAAAACCCATCTTAATGAACTCTAATTTTAGACCTTTTTTAAATTTCTTAAAGAGTTTATAGACGATTTTAGAGAGAGTTATTTTATGTTTATATTACGGCAAAAAAACTCTAATTTTTGGATCATTTTAAGTTTATTTAAATGTTTATTTTTTGCTTATATTCGGTAAATAAATTTTTTTTTTTAGTTGTTTAAACTTTAATATTAGAATAATTTATATTTATGTAAGAGTTTATAGCCTCGCATATACTCTATGAACCATTTTATTATATTTTAGTCTGAACTCTAGTTCATTTTAAATTTATAATATCCAAAATTTATTTTAGAGTTTATAATTAATATATAAATATTAATGATTTATTTTTTTCTTTATATTTATTTGAAGTTTAATTTTCAATTTTAATAAAGAGTTTATAATTGATATTTGGTAAATTATATCATTATTATTTTGTGCGAACTCTAATATTAGACAATTTATATATAATTAATATATAAATATTATGAGTTTTCTTTTATATATTTATTTAAAGTTTAATTTTCAACTTTAATAAAGAGTTTATAATTGATATTTGATAAATTATTTTATTATGTTTGTGTGTGAACTCTAATATTAGACAATTTGAAATTTATATAAGAGTTTAAAGGAAATATTTATTTATTTTTATTTTTTTTAAGTTATCACCATCACTCACGGGCAGAGCCCTATTCGAGGAGTGTGGTTCTTAGCCAGGGAAATTGAGTTATATGTTATTTCTGACCAAGATGATAAGTTACACAGATTATTTGGGTTTTGGATACGGAAACCCTGCTCCGGTACAGACCAATCAAGTTTATTAATCAATATAGAAAAAAGTATTTTATTATATTGTGATATGACATCATAAACTCTAATATAAGTCATTTTAAATTTATTTAAAAGTTTAAAGTTTATTTTTTTATTATATCTTTTTATAAACTCTAATATTAGACAATTTTAAATTTATTTAATGGGTTAACTAGATATAGAGAGAATTATTTCTTGTATTTTGTTATTTTTATGATGTCATAAACTCAATTTGGAGGACATTTTAAATTTATTTAAATTAAATTTTAAATTTATTTAAATTAAATTTATTTAAATGATTGATGTTTAAATTCAGTGAATGAATTTATTTTATTTTACAGTGATGGGCGAATCCGAATCCGGATTTGAAGGCTTTTTCGTGGATTCGGATTCGGATTTTTGAATTTCAAAATTAGCTGAATTCTGATTCAGATTCGGATTCGAAGGTTCTGGATTCGGATTCTTATTCGAGAAATCTAAAAATTAGGTGGATTCGGATTCGATTCGAATTCAGATTCAGATTCGAAGGTTCAGGATTCAGATTCTTATTCGAGAAATTTAAAAATTAGGTGAATTCGGATTCGATTCAGATTCAGATTCGGATTCGAAGGTTCTAGATTCGGATTAGGATTCGAGAAATTTAAAAATTATTGAATTCGGATTCGATTCAGATTCAGATTCGGATTCGAAGGTTCTAGATTCGGATTAGGATTCGAGAAATCTAAAAATTAGTTGGATTCGGATTCGATTCAGATTGGGATTCGAAAAATTAAAATCTCATCTGGATTCGGATTCGGATTCGAATCTTTTCATTTACGGTAACAATCCTTTCTGAAAATTTACGAGTAACCTTTTTCCTCCTACTGAGGAGTTGGTGGATGGGCACAGGGAAGAACTGACCACTGAGGAGTTGGTGGATGGGCACAGGGAAGAACTGACCACTGAGGAGTTGGTGGATAACTGAACTGAGGAGTTGGTGGATGGGCACAGGGAAGAACTGACCACTGAGGAGTTGGTGGATGGGCACAGGGAAGAACTGACCACTGAGGAGTTGGTGGATGGGCACAGGGAAGAATAATAACCAAAACATTTCTGGGCACAGGGATCATTTCTGCAATTCTCCCTTTCGACTTCTTATTCGCTCTGAGGAGTTGGTGGATGGGCACAGGGAAGAACTCTCATATACTGAGGATGGAGTATATAAGTCCAATTTGGTATACGTCCTGTTTGGGCACAGGGAAGAACTGACGTGGGCACAGGGAAGAAAAATTTATCTTGGTATGGGCACAGGGAGAACTGACCACTGAGGAGTTGGTGGATGGGCACAGGGAAAATGACCACTGAGGAGTTGGTGGATGGGCACAGGGAAGAACTGACCACTGAGGAGGAGTTGCAGGAACTTGCGAAAGAGAAACAAAAGATTAAGATTGGTATGCACTCTATTCAGGCTTGGAGGAGGAGGAGGAGATAGAGGAGGTCCCTACTTCATTAATGAAGAAAATCTTTTCCAAATGGATGGATATCGAAAACTTTGCAGAGAAGTATCGCCCCAACAAAGCCTAAGCAAGCCGTAATGGCATTGTTTGGAATAACCAATTTAATGTCACATTTCAGAAACATACTGAAGAGAAGACAGAAAGAAAGTTCTTCGGACAGATTTTTAGTAAAAGTCAAACCTGATGAGCCCCAACCAGGTCCAAGTACGGAAAAGAGACAGAAAAGAGAGAGAAAGAAAAAACACCAGATTTTCAGATTCTTGAAGTTTCATTGGAAAGTGACTCTCCTTCCAAAACAATAACATCTCCTCCTCCTCCTCCCTTCTCAGCACCATCCTAGTTATAGGCACTAGACTCTTCTCAGCAAGGTATTAAAGTGAGGTTAAATTTTCATTTATTTCATCTAATTCCTTTTGTATTTAGGTATTTTAGTATAAAGTATTGTTTAAATTATTTTCATAAAAACCCATCATGTATAATATTCCAACAAGAATAGGATTTCTTTTATGGGAACGGATTAATCAATTAATCATTTTCCCTATATTGCTTAGGGATAAAAATTCGTTTGGTATACGTCCATTTTGGTATAAAGTTCAAGGATGTAGAACGGATTAAGGACGTATACCGAGGTACCGAGGTACCATTATATATATATATATATATATATATATATATATATATATATATATATATATATATATATATATATATATATATATATATATATATATATATATATATATATATATATATATATATATATATATATATGAAAGCAATTTTTGTTCAGGCTTAAAATATAAGTTTATAAATCATGAATTTAATGAAGATTAACCACTAATTGCAATCAGGCTGAGTCAGCAAATAGCATATTAATGATGTTATGCTACATATTACTTACTACTACTCTTAGTCTATTGCTGCATGATAATTGACACACTTTTTGTAAAAATAAAATTATAAAATAAACATCGCTCAATAAACAAAACAGGACAAAAAAAATTTTTTTTAAAATATGAAATTTATAACGCTAGGCTAGCAACTAACTATAGTCTTTAGGCTACTGTACGGTCTGTACCGTGTACAAGTCTGTCAACATGCCAAGTCATGTTATAATTTTATTTTTTAATGACCTAAATATAATATTAATTTGATACAGTAATATTAGAATTTTATTGCTTAAGTCAACTAATATTCATTATCTAATTCAATGTAGCAGACTATCAGTAAACTAAATACTCCCAATGTAATGATAGTATCAAATTTTGATAAGTAAAAGTTGCTAAAATATTATTACTGAGGTTTTCCCCAGTTTTTTCCCTATTGTTCCCAGCATTACAGACAACCTTTTTCCCGTGGAAAACTAAGGTGATAAAAACTACCCCTGCCAACCCTGTCTACTGGTGACCTATTCTCCAATTTCACTGATTTATTATCTTCTGCCTTTTGGAGTACTTGGAGTCCTATGTGATTATCTTCTGCCTTTTGGAGTACTTGGAGTCCTGTGTGATTATTCTTCTGCTTCTGCCTTTTGGAGTACTTGGAGTCCTGTGTGATTATCTTCTGCCTTTTGGAGTACTTGCAGTCCTGTGTGATGGCGTTTTAGATATCCCAAGTTTTTGACAATTTATAACAATCGTCACTACTCTCTATCTAAGCTCCTTTCTTTTGGGATTCTCCTTCTTTTGTTTACTTATGTCTAATTCTCTCTCAGATTATTCCATATTAGCACTTTTTGATATAACGACGTCTTTTTTTTTATTTTCTTGTTTATTGTGGTGTTTCTTAAGGTTCTGCTCTATCCCCAATGTATCCCCAACTGTATTCTTACTCTTCATTAACGATCTTCTCAGCAGCACTTCTAACTCAATCCATTATTATGCCGATGACTTAATTCTCTATTTTTTCCACTAATCTCAAATTTTGCTACCTCTTTTGCACCTAGAGTTGCCATCTAGACGCTGTGAATGGGATTTCCTTGCCTTAACCTTGCGAAATTCAATTCTCTTAAAAACTCAACGTCTTTATATATCTCTCCCAAAAGCACCTCCCAACTTTCATATGTTCTTCGATGGCTTCCCCGTCTCGACTACGAACAACAGAAACATTGTTAATCTGCAAAAACATCAAATTCTCTTTGAAACGACGATTACAAGGGCAGCCTCAAAGAAGTTAAAAAGTTTTATTCAATTTGGGAGAGTTATTTTCTTCTGATCAGTTACTCCAATTATATAAGGATCTTATCCACCCATGTTTGGAGTACTAGTTTAACATTTGGAGGGGGTGGGGGACTCCATCTCTGCTTGTCTTTTAGGCAGGGTTGACTTTAAGGAGAAAAGACTAATAAACTGTCCTATACTTGACTCTCTATCTCTGCTACGTGACTTTGGCACACAATTTCTTTTCAATAGGTCCTTTGATGGCAGGTGGGTTGCTCAAGGTAATTGACCTTTCGCATTCCACCACCATTGTTTCGCCCTCGCAGCACAAGGAGTGCACAAAAATTTCATGTGAATGTTGCATATTCCAGGCTTGTCATTGCCTGTTCTTATATTTACTTTAATTTTAACTTTGAATTTTTAGGTATATTTTACTTTAATTAATGTTGAATTCAAATGAAGAAATATCTAGTAGATTTATTTCTAAAGGTGCATTTCGTTAGGAACACTCTACTAGTGATCTTGTATCTCTTTTCTCTGACTCTTAATTGGACTTCTGCTATGCGGCATTTTTGCGAATCTTTTGACATGGCATTAAACATATGCAAAAGCCTTCGATAGAGCATGACACAAAGCTTTGATTTCTAAACTTCCTTCTTTCGGTATATATATATCCCTATCTCTCTGTAGCCGTCTGTCTCATTTACTTCCCGTTCATCCTATAACAGTTGTTGTAGACGGCCACCGTTCATCTTTTAAATCTGGATAATAGGCTTTGTCGGATACCTTTTCTATCACCAAATAATTTTCTGTTTTCATTATTGATTTTCTCTATATTACGTAATTACTAATCCATTCATGAATCTACCCTTCAATATTCTTTTCATTTTGAAGTTCGTCCCACCCAACAGCAAATAATTATTGTTAAGAGTGTAGCCATTGAGCAACTAACCTTTGATTGTTCTTGAATTTCTTTATGGAGCAGAGAAAACATATTCGTTTTCAGTTCCTCTATCTTCCTACTTGACATTATATTCCACCCAACTATGAAATCTTCGAAAACACAACTCAAACATTTATCTGTCCTAAATATTCTCGGAGTATCTTGTTCTCGGGATCTTTCTTTGGAAGGATCATATTATTTTTCTTTCTAAACAAGTTTCTAAGAAATTAGGTGTTCTGAGGTTGATTTTGAAATTTCTTCACTCCCCCTCCAGTTGCTTGTTCTTTATCGATGGCTGAGAACCAGAGGAACGCAACTCCATATTGGCTTCTTTTCAGAAGAGCGGAAACAATGTTTGCATATTACTGTTTTTGTATATTCCTTTCCCATCTTTCTTATGAAACGTAACTCAAAGACTCTAATTTTAAAGAGTGGAATTACGTCGTTCTGTCGCTAAACAGAGCATAACAGTTGTTTATAGATAATGAAACCAAAAATCGCATTTTTGGAGTTACGTTCCTTCGTTATAGGGGGTTATTCGTTCGTGTATGAAGAAAATTTCACACATTTGAGGTGGTTTTATTTACACAGTTTTCGTTATGCATGTGGAACTTAGTAGAGGGATTTTTGTGTTATCACCAGCTTTGATTTTAACTAAATTTCTCAGTATTTTTTTTTCTGTTGGTGTGTCAACTTCAGTATAACCGCTATTACGACGGAAACTATTTTTTCTGGTCTCCTGTCGCATACGTCTTCCAATGATGAAAAGGGCTCACGTGACACGCCTTTCCACACAATCTCATCCTTTGAGATACCAAACTTAACCGCTTTGCATATTCTTAATTCTGAAACTCATTTTCTTTTTCTATTTTTCCCAACTTCCTTCGACGTACACACTTTCAAATGCGTTGTATGGGGGCGAGTTCGTTTTCCGGAGAATTTGACCACAAGCCTATATATATATATATATATATATATATATATATATATATATATATATATATATATATATATATATATATATATATATATATATATATATATATATATATATATATATATATATATAAATAAATAAAAATATTTATTGGAAAAATTCGTGCATTTTAAATGGTATATATATATATATATATATATATATATAATATATATATATATATATATATATATATATATATATATATATATATATATATATATATATATATATATATATATATATATATATATATATATATATATATATATATATATATATATATATATATATATATATATATATATATATATATATATATATATGATGTCGAATTCGTGGAATTGAAAATTTATTGGATTTGAAATATTCAAGCAAGTGGATTCGATTTCGGATTTGATAAATCCAAAAACTTGCCGCATTCGAATTTAAGAAATTCAAAAAATGACCGGATTCGGATTCGAGAATTTCAAAAATGACCGGATTCGGATTCGGATTTGAAAAATAAAATATTACCGGATTCGGAGATGAGAAATCCTAAAACTAGCCGGATCCGGATTCGGATTCGGATTCGATTCGTATTGGATTTGAGAAATCCTAAAACTCACCGGATTCGAATTCGAGAAATTAAAAAAATGACCGGATTCGGATTTGAGAAATCCTAAAACTCGCCGGATTCGGATTTGAGAAATCCTGAAACTAGCCGGATTCGGATTCGGATTCACTGTTGCCGGATTCGCCCTTTACTATATTTTAATGTAAATTACGAGACAATTTAAAACTTATTGAAAAGTTCATAGTGTATTATTTTGTTTATATTTATTTAATTTTTAATTATTTAATTATTTATTTTAATTTTTTTTAAATTATTTCATTTTTAGAAATTTATTTAAAAACTTTTCAGTTTTTATTCAATAAATTATTATTATTATATCTTTATTGGAACTCTAATATTAGACAATCTTAAATTTATTTAAGAATTTAAAGTTTATATATATAAATGCATTATTTTATGTTTATAAATTTATTTAAATTTAATAAATTTATAAATTTTAAATTTATTTATAAATTTAAGAGTTTATTTTCAGTTTATTATTTTATCGTATCAGTTTAAATTCTATTGTTATGTAATTTTAAATTTATTTAAGAGAATTTTTATTTATTTATATATCGATTTTATTATATTTAATTCAACTTTAATGTTGATAATTTTAAATTTATTCAAAAATTTCTACTTAATATAATTCCTTGGGAATCTTTTGGGTTTCAACCTTACACCCCCACCCCCCCAAAAAAAAAATATATATATATATATATATATATATATATATATATATATATATATATATATATATATATATATATATATATATATATATATATATATATATATATATATATATATATATATATATATATATATATATATATATATATATTATCTCTTATTCCTAACATATTAATCAATAATCTTAAATAATTTCCTGTCTCAGTAATAATAATAATAATAATAGATCAATTTTATTACTATTATTATTATTATTATTATTATTATTATTATTATTATTATTATTATTATTATTATTATTATTATTATTATTATTATTACCAAGTCCCGTTGCCTTTATTGTATCTTTTCACACAATTCTTGGTAATAACATAAAATTTTCTTCTTCTTTTCTTATGTTTCTCTCAAACTCTTAACATTCTGTTCAATCTCTCTTGTTTCATTACGCCATCTCAATTATAATAAAGTGAATTACTAATTAATAATTATAAAAAACTGAATTAATAATTAATAATTACTAATCTGAACTCTTTTTAATCTCATACCACGTGACAGTTTTCGGCAATTTGTCAAAAAATTTGACAGTTTCCAGCAATTCGTCAGAAATATCTTTCTGTCGTAACTCATTGACTCCCATCCTTAATCGATATATTTATTAATCGATATATTTATTAATCGATATATTTATTAATCAAAATATTTATTCAACCAGTAAAATTTGGAACACTTTATCTTTCATTAACATACTTTAAAAAAAAAAAACAAAGTTTTTGGGTACTTCAGCACTTGATTTTGATAATTTTCTGAACTTATTTTCATTTTAACAGTTTTTTTTTATATATATCAGATATATATATATATATATATATATATATATATATATATATATATATATATATATATATATATATATATATATATATATATATATATATATATATATATATATTATTTCATTATGCTTATCACTGTTACTTAACTGATAGCAAGGTGATATCAAATATAGATAATGGCATTTCCCTTTATTACTAGATACCCATGAGTGGAAACATTATTATTATTATTATTATTATTATTATTATTATTATTATTATTATCATTATCATTACTATTATTATTATTATTATTATTATTATTATTATTATTATTATTATTATTATTATTATTATTATTATTATTATTATTATTATTATTATTATTTTATGTTATACAAGTGATATAATATTTATGACGCCACGTCAGATGTTTCTTGACCACTGACTGACCTATTATAGAATATATATATATATATATATATATATATATATATTATATATATATATATATATATATATATATATATATATATATATATATATATATATATATATATATATATATATATATATATATATATATATATTGTTTTAAAAATGCCAGGGACCTACAGAAAATTCACCAGAGCTGTAAAGGAAAATTTTAAATATACGAATCAAAGGCCGACATGTTCCGAAACACTGAGTTGAAAGGTGTACTTAACAAAGATAGTTGTGGAAAAAAAGAATAAGGGAAATTACTCCAGACTTTACAAGAGTATTACGTATATGAATGAGCATAGCGTGTAAGTCTGTGGTCAACGCTGGACAGGGAATGGATGAGACTTTGTTTTAAAGACATAGTTGAAGAGCTCTCATCAAAGGAGAGGGTATGCGAATAGAGAGTTCGGGAGAACAATTTCTGTTTTTTTGACATTGAAGAACTCTAGATTCTAGAGTCTAATCTTACTGGAAGAGATATATTACTGGAGTCACGTCAGATATGCTTCGCATACTCCTTAAAATGGCAAACAACACAGAGCTAAACAGATCTAAACAAAGTTAAACAGAACTAAATAAATAAAGTTTAACAGAGCTAAGCAGAACTAAACAAAGTTAAACAGAACTATATAAAGTTTAACAGAGCTAAGCAGAACTAAACAAAGTTAAGCAGAAAATAAAGTTTAACAGAGCTAAGCAGAACTAAACAAAGTTAAGCAGAGCTAAATAGAACCAAATAGTTAAACAAAGGTAAACAGAGCTAAGCAGAACTAAATATAGTTATACAGAACTAATCAGAATTAAACAGAGCTAAACAGAACCAAATAGTTAAACAGAGATAAGCAGAGCTAAACAGAACTAAACAAAGTTAAACCGAACTAATCAGAGTTAAACAAAGCTGACAACTTTGTAAATAAAATCATAATTAAGGTTCTTCAAAGCCCAAACCTTTTAGAATAATGTTTTGTAAGAGTAAGATTATGATCCATTCAAGAAGGATAATTTCAAAATAAAAAATAAAAAATGAACTTGTGTAGATAGTTAAAATATTGAGTTTTTGAATCATTGAAGACTGTTTTGTTCTCTTTGCCCTAAGGTAAAATGCAAGAAATATAAGAGGAGAGGTTGCTTCAAGGTCAGAGATAAACAAAGAGAATGGATGAGACTCTATTTAAAGACAAAGTTCAAGGGCTCTCATCAAAGGAGAGGGTATGTGAAAAGGTATGCCGCAAGGCGAGCTGCTTATCTAAATGAAGCGAGCAATGAAGGGTGGAATTATTGGAATAAAAGAGGCTATATAGTAAAGAGAAAGATTATAAGATGAAACAAGTCCGAAACTTAATGAAAAATGTAAATGAATAATTAAAGAACTGCACTGCATAGAACAAGCCTTGAGGAACACCACATTGATAGATTTTAGAAAAAAAGAATGGTGATCATCTACAACAGTTGCTAAAGAACAACCGCAAAAGAAATCAGAGGGAAATATAAATAAATCTCAAAGGAAGTTTAGAAATGAAAACTTTGTGCCAGACTTTATCGAAATCTTTCGATATATTTGGAGCCACAACAAAAGTTTCATCGAAATACCGAAGAGAAGACGACCAAGAATCGGTCAGAAGGAAGGGATAGATCACCAGTAGAGTATACTTTTCAGATCTGACGATCTGAAAAAAAAGTTTTTAGAATTTAACGTTCCAAAATTTTTCTGTTCATGATAGATTCGAAACTTTTGAAAGATCAGAGGTTATATCAATGGTTCGATTTAGTTAGAGGGATGAAAAGGATTCAACTTGTTCGGCTCAAGTTGATTGAGCGCAAGCTTCTAACAGGGAGAAAATGTTTAAACTAAAAAGCACAGGAAAATATTCTAAAAAGATAAATTAGAAGCTCTCAATCGCAAATTTTGTGAACCACAGAGGAAATACCGTCAGGACCGAACTACTTTTCAGTATTAATCTTAGAGGGAATAAAATCAACGTTAAGTATTAATGAGTTGGAGATGGAGGTTAAGAAGGAGGTATAACTCCAGATTCGTCAAAAATGAAATTGAAGGCTAAGGTTTGAGGAAAAAAAGTTTGCTTTAGTGGAAACTTTAAGATAAAAGACAGCATTGGTGTCCCGAAAAAAAACAAAAGAGAAATGGTAGAAGAACAAGCAAATAAAAATTTTCAGAGAAAAGATATTTTAAAGATTTTGCACCATTATGAAGTGAAAAATAAATTGTAAATAAAGTGTTTGGAGTTGGAAGACAAAGTCAGCTCTAGGCGGAATTTTTTGAGTTTACAGATAGCGGTAATTCTTGGAGTTCTTGAGTTTAAAGATGACTGTAATTCTTGGAGTTTTTAGAGATTGAAGATGACGGTAATTCTTGGAGTGTTTATAGTTTAAAGATGACGGTAATTCTTGGAGCTTTTAGAGTTCAAAAATGACAATAATTCTTGTAGTTTAAAGATGACTGTAATTCTTGGAGTTTTTTTTGGAGTTTAAAAATTGAAGGTAATTCTTGGAGTTCTTGGAGTTTAAAGATGACGGTAAATCTTGGATTTTTGGAGTTTAAAGATGATTCTTGGAGAGTTTTTTTTGGAGTTTAAAGATGACTGTAATTCTTAGAGTTTTTGGAGTTTAAAGATAACGGTAATTATTGGAGTTTTTGGAGTTTAATTAAAGATGACGGTAATTCTTGGAGTTTTTGGAGTTTAAAGATGACGGTAATTATTAGAGGCAGGGTCTTTTGAAGACTTGCAAGAGAAGATATATATTTCTTATATTTCGAGTACAATTAATATACTATAATCGATATTCGAAAGTGTGGTTGCAATATAGCCAGTTTCTAAGTCGAAAAAGCTCACGCGCGCACACACACACACACACACACACACACACACACACACACACACATATACATATATATATATATATATATATATATATATATATATATATATATATATATATATATATATATATATATATATATATATATATATATATATATATATCCTCTGGTGGTAAAAGGTCAGAGGTCTACAGATTTCCACCAGAGTTGGGAAAATAGCGGAAATCTGGTCGTTAATGACCGACATATCCCGATACACGACATTTAAAAGTGTTCAAGTCAAAGGAAGTTGGGAAATCTGGGGTCTGTGAGTTGGACAGAGAAAAGATAAGACTGTGTAGAAAGTCGTGTCGCACGACCCTTCTCATTGGAGAAGGTATGCGACGTGAGAATTCAGAAGAGCAATGTCCGTTGAAATAGAGATAGTATAGAGTGATGCAACAATTCGACGGGCAGAAAGAGATTGGAGAGAATTAGTAAGAGCAAAAGAGTTTATGACCAAAAACCCTAAACTCAGCCTTTTCGAGAAGGGTTGTATGTGTGGAACTACCTCAGATATGTGAGGCGTTCTCACATACAGGGGCGAACATCACCCCCATAGAGAACAAACAATTGGAGTGGCGTAAAAAAATCACGAACGCGCCTCAGAACGCTCAACCTCTTAGAAACTTGTTTAGAAAAAGAAGTAATGTGATCTTTCCAAGAAAGATCACGAGAAAAAGAAACAGCGAGAATATTGAGAACAGATGAAGGTTTGAGTTGAGTGTTTTCGAAGAAGATGGAATAGTTTCTGGTAAGGTTGTGTCCAGTAGAAAGATGGAGGAATCGAAGTTTTGAGGCATTGAAAACCACCATGTTTTCTCTGCTTCAATTTGAAATACGAGAAAGATCAGAGGTCAGTTGCTCCAAGACCACCACCCTTCCGTCAATTAACTGCTGTTGGGATGAGCGTCTTTCAAATCGAAAGGAGTAATGAGAATTGAGTAATCGGCAAAGGAGTGGATAGATGACGAAGTAATAGAGAGAAAGTCATCGATGAAAAGTAGTAAAAGAGTATATATATATATATATATATATATATATATATATATATATATATATATATATATATATATATATATATATATATATATATATATATATATATATATAGGCCATATATACCCTAAAGGGGCAGCTACACTTCGCACAGAAAGGCCGCCATTTCAACCGGCCTCCTAAACAGGTCACCCAAGGGTGAGATGTTCCAAGCTGTTCTAGATTGATGACTGGAAGGAGATGTGACACTGTCTCTGGCGCTGTGTTGCATTTGGGGCATGAAGGGGAGGTAGTTTGATTATATGAAATCTGTATTTGTAGTGTTGGAGATTTGGGTGATGCCCGCATCTGAATCTAGCTAGGGATGTTTGGATTGGTATGAGGGAGGGTGTCAGCTTCCTTTGCTACGTCTGGGGTCAATGTGTTGAGAATAGTATTGTGTTTACGCTGTCTTGGGTATTTTTCTGTATGGCTGGTGTGGATGTGCCTGATGTAGGAAGTAGTGTTTCATTGGAGGATGGATGTTGTTCAGAATGAGTCTCTGTAGAGGAGTGCAGGGGAAGATGGTGGTTGTTTTAGTCTGTAACAGTGTAGGGTTTGTAAGGGTTGCATGGCAAAGGTGATTCAGGCTGCAGGGTTTTGGAGTAAAATAGTGTTCCTAACATTTCTAAATGAATTGTAATTGGAAGTATTTTCTTTTCATTGTGTAGGCGTTGTTGATATATATATATATATATATATATATATATATATATATATATATATATATATATATATATATATATATATATATATATATATAATATATATATATATATATATATATATTATATATATATATTATATATAATAATTTATATACCGATTAAATTTTATTTTATATATTTTATTATATTTTTATATTATATATTATTATATATATATATATATATATATATATATATATATATATATATATATATATATATATATATATATATATATAATATATATATACACCAGTGATGGGCGAATCTTAATCAGGATTCGGATCCTAATCCTTTTATTTACGGTAACATCAAAATCTAAGCAACCTTCCTTCATTCTACCGATAAAAATTTTCTTGCTTCTTGCCAAAAACATGTCGAATAATTTCTGTTAATCTTCCTTTTCTCATCTTATTCACAGTGACGGTTCTGTTGCTAAAAGTTCTTCTGAAAAGGTAAATCATTTCGGCCTTTTTTCATCTAAATTCACCCTGGACGATACTGGCATCTTTCATACTACTCCTTCTCTTTTCAGGTATTCCACGTCTCTACATGTAATTACACATGGTCGAGTTCATGAGATCTTGATATCTTTAAACGTTAAGAAGACTGGTGTCCCGGGTGACATTCCTCCTCTTGTTTTGAGGAAGTGTACATCTGAACTGGCGCCTGTTTTTGTCCAACTCTAATCGCTTTACCTTAATACCAGTACTTTCCATTTGTGCTGCATGGGAGCGCGCTTATATTCAGCCGATCCCAATGAAAGGTAACCTTTTAACTATCGCCCTATAACTCTTATTTGCATTCTGTCTAAAATCTTTGAAACTCTCCTGGACT
>SEYY01023148.1:0-12500 GCA_009176605.1 Armadillidium nasatum | reverse complement strand
AAGGATGCGGATGTCAAATTAGATCCACTTAATTTAGTGCGGATATGACAGAGCATACATCACTATATATATATATATATATATATATATATATATATATATATATATATATATATATATATATATATATATATATATATATATATATATATATATATATATATATATATATATATATATATATATATATATATATATATATATATATATATAGGTCCTTTAACGATTTTAAAATATGATATTGCTTCAATACAAATCTCAAATAATTAAATAAATAGACCTAAAAATTTAAAACAGTTGATATCGGACCCTAAAAAGGAAAACCCTTTCGCATGGAAGCCTCTTTATCAGAGCCTAATACCACGATCAAAAATTGTGAACAAATTTTCTTTATTCATCCTTATTACAACGCGCGGGATGTAGCCTCCCTTTCGTGTAATACAGTTACAATTGTATTTATGTCCATATGTTTGTTTTTTAATAAAAATTTGAGAAAAAGGACAGATTTATGTTGTGGGGAAAGAAATACGAAACAGGAAGAGTGGCCGAAATATTTTTGTCACACTGTGAGGAACATCGTACTATTACTGTTATTATTTTTTAATTTTTTGAATTGCATTGAAGTATTTGTGAGATGGCATTATTCTTCTTATTGCGCGATGGCTTCCAACTTAGTACCTTTTGTGCCATGTGTTTCTCTGGTCAGTGTCATATTAGCAATAGTGATTTACGAATATTTAGAAAAATTAAAGGCATCTCAAGTTTATTTATTTCTTCCAATTTTCCATTGGTGTTTAATGGTAATTGTCGTGGCGTTAAACATTTTATATTTGTTCCAACAAAATGTAGATTTTACCGCTGTTGCGCCTTCATTGATTCTAATAATAGGCACTTGTGGTGTTTTCCTCATAATCATAGATTTTGCAACTGTTCTTAAGCTGGTAAGTACATATATATATATATATATATATATATATATATATATATATATATATATATATATATATATATATATATATATATATATATATATATATATATATATATATATATATATATATATATATATATATATATATATAATAATATTTTAGGTTAAAAATTGCCTATGAAAATCTAATTTTAAATATTTAAAATCTTTATAATTTAAACATGTAAATTTATTTCATATATTAATGTCACTCATGGAAATATCGGGATGGACTTTTGACCACGAAAAACCTCTTTATATATATATATATATATATATATATATATATATAATATATATATATATATATATATATATATATATATATATATATATATATATATATATATATATATATATATATATATATTATTTCCCCTCTGGTGGGCAAAGGCCAGAGGCCTACAAAAATTTCCACCAGACTTAGGGAGAAAATCGGAACCTGGTCAAATTAAAAGCCAACATGTCCCGATACGCGGCGTTTAGAGGAAGGCAAAACGGCTGTTGTACCGCCAGAAGATACAAAAGGAGGGAAAGAGGAAGAAACAAAGTTAGAGTTGACATTTTTTTGCAAAATGCCAGAAAGGGTGTGAAGAAGAAGAACCAAAAAAGCTTATTGTATTTTAAGCTGATAGATGAGTTTTTGGTATTACATAGAATAGATTTTGCACGATTCCGGGATGAAGTATAAGTTGCAGGAGTTTCTGGAGTTTGAAGACGATGGTAGTTCCTGAAGGCAGCATCACTGCCTGGAGAAGGAGGTATCATTTGCGCAGCGATGAAGGAACCACTGTTAAAAGTGCATACAAGGTGCATGATCAGCTGGGCCCAGGGACTGAGACCTCTGAGGATGGTACACATGTATATTGTATTCCAGCAGAACCCTCCATATGGACAGTTGACTTACTCCCATAACATGTGCCACGGCACGAGTGCTACTGAATGACATGGCTTAGCTGAACCTCTCGACCACTCGACCATGTCATCCTCAAACACTGGTGTTCTCACAACACGCCTTCCATCGCCGACATGCTGAGGACGAAGGTTGCCCCTTTCCCGCAGTCGACGATGTATTGCAGCAAAGGTACTACAGTGTGGATGTCTACTATTAGGATAACGTTGCTCTCAAATGCGACGAGCCTCACCGTAACACTTTATCATGTCTGTCAGTTCATGTTACTCGGGGTCCATGCTTACTGCTAAAAACATAATACCATGCGGACGTACCGGTGAGCGTGTACGCATATGAAGCAGAATAACAAGAAACAGGGACCATGTACCATGACGCGGCGCGCATGTCACCCGATGCGCAGAAATACGAGACGACAGGTTGGGAGATATATGTACCTTAACAAATTTTTTTTTATCTCTGTATGATCTATCGATTCTACAAATTTGTCGGGGAGGTCCTGTAACATCGTGCACACACACACACACACACACACACATATACATATATATATATATATATATATATATATATATATATATATATATATATATATATATATATATATATATATATATATATATATATATATATATATATATATTGTCTTGTCTCCTCAAGTCTCCCAGCAAGAAAGGTCCCCGTTTTCGGCGAGGAGACGTTTCTGGCATTTCTCCGCAACTAACTGGTCTGACTTGTGGTTGTACTTTTCTGATTTCCCATGGAATGTTTACTGTTTCCGTGGGAGGGGTCCATCGTAGTGTGCAGAGCGCATAACCGAGGTGATTTTCTCAGCCATGGAGGCGCACATTCCATTTTCTTTCCTTTCAACTAAACCTAACAAACCTTGGTTTACCTCTGTTTGTTCTCGTCCTATCCACCGCAGGGATGATGCCTTCAGGGAATACAGCGGTCTTCAAACTCCAGATACTCATGCAACTTATATTCCATCCCAGAATCGTGCAAAATCTATCCTTCGTAACACTAAAAACTTCTCTGTAGAAAATGCAATAACATTTCTGGTTCCTCTTCTTCACTCTCTTCTGCATTTTCCAAAAAAATGTCAGCCCCAACTTTGCTTCTTCCTCTTTCCCTCCTTTAGTATCTTCTGACGGTTCAACTGCCGTTTTGCCCTCCTCTAGTGATGAACTCTTCCCTCGAATTTTTGCCTCTAATTCAACCTTAGACGATTCCGGTGCTATTCCTACTCCTTCAGCTCCTTCCAACACCATTATACCTAACATTGTAATTTCTTCTAAAGATGTTATTTCTGCTCTCTCTGAGGTTAACACTAAGAAGGGTGCTGTCCTGATTGCATTCCTCCTGTGGTTCTTAAAAGCGTGCACCCTGTCTTGGTAAAATATTTCGTCTCTGTCTTTCTACTTCAACCTTCCCTTCTTGCTGGAAACACCAGTATGGCTTTCGTAAGAAACGCTCTACTATTGATCTTCTTTCCCTTCTCTCTGACTCTTGATCTTCCGCTCTTCGGCATTTCGGTGAAACTTTTGCTGTTGCGCTGGACATATCGAAAGGGTTTAAGTCTGGCACAAAGCTTTGATTTCTAAACTTCCCTCTTTTGAAATCTATCCTTTGATTTCCTTTCCGGTCGTTCTATAGCAACTGTTGTAGACGATTACCGTTCATCCTTTAAATCTATTAATAGTAGTGTTCTTCAAGGTTCTGTCCTATTCATAGCATTTTTCTGTTCTTCATTAATGACCTTCTCTCTGTTACTTCATCTCCTATCCACTCCTATGCTGATGACTCCACCCTTCATTACTTTTTCAATTTGAGAGAGCAGTTAATACACACAAGGAGGGAAACCTTGGAGCAACTAATCTCTGATCTACCCAGCATTTCAAATTGGGGCAGAGAAAACATGATTGTTTTCAATTTCACCAAAACTCAATTCCTCCATCTCTCTACTCGACACAATCTTCCACACAACTATGATATCTTCTTCGAAAACACACAACTCAAACCTTCATCTCTCCTTAATATTCTTGGTGTTTCTTTTTTTCGTGATCTTTTTTGGAAAGATCAAATTACTTCTCTTTCTAAACAAGTTTCTAATAGGTTGGGTGTCCTGAGGTGCCTTCAGAATTTCTTCACACCACTTCAGTTGCTTGCTCTGTATAGAGGTGTTGTTCGCCCCTGTATGGAGTACGTCTCACACGTCTGGGGTGGTTCCATTCATACAGCTCTCCTTGAAAAGGTGGAGTCTAGGGCTTTTCGTCTTATCAACTCTCTTGCTCTCAATAATTATCTCCAGTCTCATCCGTCTAATTGTGGCGTCATTCTCTCTATACTATCGCTATTTACAATGGACACTTCTGAACTCTCTCGTCGCATACCTCCTCCTTTGAGAAGAGCTCGTGCATGACACGTCTTTCTACACAGTCTCATACTTTCTCTGTCCAACTCTCTGACCTCAGACTTAACCGCTATGCTCAATCTTATGCTTACCCTAATGGTAAAGACTGGAACACACTCCCTTCATCTATTTTCTCATCTTCCTATGACTCACACACCTTCAAAAGTCGTGTATCGGGACATGTCGACCTTTAATCTGACCAGGTTTTCGATTTTCTCCTAAATTCTGGTGGAAATTTTTGTAGGCCTCTAGCCTTTGTCCACCAGAGGTGAATATTATATATATATATATATATATATATATATATATATATATATATATATATATATATATATATATATATATATATATATATATATATATATATATATATATATATATATATATATATATATATATATATAATATACTCGAAAGTACATATATACATACATGTTGTCCTACTCAGTCATCGCGCCGTCCAATTCCCTGTGTGTCGACAGAGAATGTGCCAGTACTTTTTCCATGCCTCCGCAACATATTCCAAATATGCTCTACAGACAGGAAGGTGGATTACCCACATCATCTGGGTGCAGGTGGAAGACCGCTGCAAGATACAATTCTGTAAATGTCAGGGAGTAATATGATTGTGTCGCCAGTGAAAGAAGCGAAAGGCACTAAATATTGCCGAATGATGTCCTCCAAATATTTTTCTACCGTTAAAGTTCCCCCATGTTCATTATAATTCCATATTCCGAAAGAAGGGTTTAAGACTTCCGATGATACAGGAAATGAGAGTTAAGAATAGACTCATATATATATATATATATATATATATATATATATATATATATATATATATATATATATATATATATATATATATATATATATATATATATATATATATATATATATATATATATAAATAAATATATATACCAGCTCACAGTATCACAGAGTTGCCTCCGTAAGTGTGGGGAAAGGTTGTAAGGAACAAAACGTTCCCATGAACTCCTCTACACTCACTGACGCCCGTCTGATACATGTAGTACGAACCCCAGACTCACTCCAAGGAAGGATACATTGCCCTGTTATGCTATTTGCCCAGTTTTCATAAGGCTGTGCATATTGCAATCGGACAATGTAATGTACCACGGTGAGAAGACCTGTCAGCAGTTATTAAAGCCTCGTACAGTCTTCAAATCATAAGTCTACGGAGCAGTTTCGTAGCTGAAAGGTAGTTTCGAAACAACCTCGCAGAACTTCCATGTGGAGTAAAATGTTGTCCCTCACTGAAGTTGGTCTCTGGCAACCCTGACCTCATCTTCTTCTCTCACTGAACCTACGTAGAATCCATGACAATATCGATTGATTGCCATTTATCTTCAATAAAGATACCTTATTATATCAATATTCGCCCAGATTGCACTGTGTCTGTCTATTCTTCGGGAGCTGTAGGCCAAATGCCGTCTACCGTGGCACAAACGGTAGAGTGATTGACTCACGTGCTTGAGGGCGCCGGTTCGATCCCTACTTGGGGATACTAGGTATATACTAACTAGAAAAGTTCCTCTTTCTCGAATAGGGCAAAAAAAAAAAAATAAATAAATAAAAAAAAAATAATGAAGCCCATGCCACGGCACTTAACACACTCACATGACTACGGAACCCTTTGGATCTCGATGTTCACTCGTACAGAAAATAGTCTGTACTTCAGTTTAAGTGGTATGCATTCGGTTTGAGTATGGTGTGTACTGCATATTGGTTGTTTAGTTTGTTGGTTGTATTATTATTTAAACCTACATGTGCTTTCCGTTTCTTTAACTTTAAACGCAATATAACAATCCTAATAAAAGTTTTCCACTTGTGATGCTTATATATATATATATATATATATATATATATATATATATATATATATATATATATATATATATATATATATATATATATATATATATATATATATATATATATATATATATATATATATATATATATATATATATATATATATATATATATTAAAATCAGACTTGAAATTAAATTTCTTGACGAGAAAAAATATTTATTAGTTTTATGTCAGCTAGGTTGAATACATTATAAATGAAAGCGTATTGCAATATATTATATATATATATATATATATATATATATATATATATATATATATATATATATATATATATATATATATATATATATATATATATATATATATATATATATATATATATATATATATCTGTGTGTGTGTGTTTGTTTGTTTGTTTTTTTATACATACAACCAAAAAAACGTGTATAGAATGTTAAAATTTGAAGGTTATTTGAAAAAGACGCGAACTTAAGTACGTATTTACAACATGATGATGTTTCTTCAGACACAATTTATTTTTTGAATAATAAATATAATAATAATAATAATAATAATAATAATAATAATAATAATAATAATAATAATAATAATAATAATAATAATAATAATAATCATCATCACCATCACCGCCCAAACCGGTAGGCTGGCGCCTGTCTGGTGCTACTCTACCAAAATCTCTTGATTCTGTCTTGTAGCATTGGTGTCTCGAGTGTTGTGTCTTTTTACGTAGCCGGCTTACTAGGCCTGTCGCCACAACCTCCGAATAATGCTGGAGGCACATGGGAAGGGGCCAACAGCTGATAGGTCTTCCCAACCCTATCAACTTATTGGAAAGTCTAGTTGTTAGACTTTATGATTCTGATGTCATATTGAGTCTCGTTCAAAATAATCAATATTCAAGTTGAAATTTGCAAATATTTAATTTTCTTTGTATTAATTCCAAAACAGTACATCGTATTTTACTTTTGTTGCTTCGCATGAATTTTTTTTTCCTTATTTAAATTAAATTTTACTATTTATCTTAATAACGAAAAAATAAATAAATATATTTTATATTAAAAATTTTTACGTTTATTATTCATAAATTCATCCTGAATATTGATGCTCTTCTTATCACTCATAATCTTCTGCTCTAAATCAGGTTTCTTCTGTGAGTTTATTTTTTACTCTTCAGGGGAGGGTTCGATCTAAAATGGGCAGGGTCTCCTTTTAAAAAAAAAATTTTTTTTCATCCGATTCTCCTGAAAATTTCAGTATATATAGCTTTTTTCCCGACGAAAAAACTCGATTCCTAACGTTTTTTCGAGCGACGTAAGGTTTAGCAGTTATTTCGGAATGTTTTTTCAAATTCAAATCTATGGTGAAGCCACATAAAAAAATTTTTTGGTCTGAAATTTGGAGGGTATGTTCCTAATTCCATTGGCTACAAAAAATTTTAAAAGACTTTTGCTATCAGAGTTATACAAAAAATGATATTAGCCCAAGACTGACCCACTATCGAAAAAATTGTTTTGAAAAAAAAAAATCCACCTTTCCGTGGAAAAATATTTTTTTAAAAAAAGTATAACTACTACGTATATAAGATTTAACACACTTATAGAAGAGTGATGGTTCTACAAATTTTTCTCTATACTTTATTAGATCTGATTTGTTTTTTCCGAGATATGACCTCTCAAAAAAGGTCCATTTTTAGAAAATTTCAAAAGTTTGAGAGGCTATACCTTCCTTCAAACAAATAGCATTTATTAATGCTCTAAATAAATGTTGTAGACCTATCTCTCCTCTAAACAATGTCCAAATTTAATCAAAATTCTCGATCAGGATTTTTTTCTCCGAAAGGGTAACAAATTTTTCAAAAAAAAATTTGACTGATTATACCTCTTTTTTTGAACGTGATATCAAAAATCGCTTGCGACGGATTAAAGAGATTGGGGCTAAGATTGTTCAGGCCAATTTTCATCTCATGTGGAAAAATATTTTTTTCCCGCTATTTATTTTTTTTTTTTTTGAGTTATGACCACTAATACCTATGAAACCGTTATTGACTCATAAAAACACAAAAATGGAGCTTTTTTCACCGGAAAAAAGCTATATACACTGAAAATTTCAGCCGAATCGGTTAAAATAAAAAAAAAAATTTAAATTGAACCCTCCCCTTCAGATTACCATCTTTCTTCTCTTTCTTGGTGTTTTCCTTCCAAAATCTTACTGTTTCTTCTCTTTTTTAACACGTCTTACTCCAATGACATTTGAACCATATATATATTTATATAATAATAATAATAATAATAGTTATTTTCTTTTTTATTTATATATATATATTTGTTTAAAATTAGCAAATAGGCATTGTTTAAAAAATTATATTTAAAAAAGGTTTTTAGTTTAAAAATGAAATTTAGAATCTTACTTTGGCAGGTTAGGTTTGGATAGGTTTCTTTAGTTAGGTTTGGTTTGGTTAGGGAAATGCTAAAAAAATGGTAAAAAAAAAAAATGTAAAATTCGATATTTAATTTTTTTTTTTTTAATTAAAAATAATATAGAATACAATTTAAACAAAAATAAATGAAAAAAAAATCTTAAACTCGTTTTTAGAAATTAAGATAAAATTGAAACATTAGCCTGAAAGAGTTCAATAATAATAATAATAATAATAATAATAATAATAATAATAATAATAATAATAATAATAATAATAATAATAATAATAATAATAATAATAAATATTTTCCATAATTATTGAGTAGAACAGTTGATGGAAGCCACTCTTTTCTTAAGGCAGGACTTTATAATTGCCAAAGGATCAGAACAAACAAACATTTTTAAAGAAATTTTCTGCCGATTAGTTTCGGGGGAGAATTGCTTCAACCCATTTTCAAGGCTAACAATAGAATGAACAAAATAATAATGATTAAAATAACAGTTAAAGAAATGTTTATAAAATTTAACATATAGAGAAAAGTGCTATCGCATGGCGAAATCTCACGTCAAAATAATAATATCTGAGTGCAAATTTTCATTTAATTTAGGTTTGTGATGTCAAATATATAAAGATTCCAGCAAATAGAGATCCGGCACATGTTCAAAATCTATAATTTTAAGACTCGATGATTTAATTGGACAGAGTGAGTATTATTATGATTGTGCAACTGGTCCAAAGTTCTGAAGAAAACACCTTTGTTCTCAGCAATGCGGATTGAAAGACTTGAAGTAGTCTTTCCAATATAGGGAGCATCACAGTTGCCACAATTGTATTTATATGTCATTGATAAGCAAAAATGTATAGGAAGTCTTTCCTTAGACTTGAAAAACTTGCCAATTTTTTAGTTATTATTAAAAACTAGTTTAAGATTAAAATGGGGGTAATTAATTTTTAATATTACATTAATTCTTCTTTCAATTTGGTAACTCATTCTCCACAAAAATGGCAACTTGAGGAGTAAAAGTTCTTTAGGTACGGTTAATTTGGCCGGAAGAGGCTGTTGAAATTTCAAAGAGAGTCATTTTCTAAAAACATTTTCATTGAGAGAGACGGGGAATCCATTTTTAAAAACAGTGATTTTAGGAAGTCCAATTCATTAGATAGATTAATATAAGATGAAGAAATCTTATATGCTCTATCAAATAATGTTCCCACCAAATTAACTTTGTAATATGAGGGATGAAAAAATTATATTTAGTGGTTAATCCGTTAAAAGTTGGCTTCCTATAAACACTGGTCCGGAAATTGTTATTTTCTTAATATATATTAACGTCAAGAAACTGCAGCAAATTATTTTCTTCAATTTCCAACGTAAATTTGATGTTTGGATGTTTGAAGTTAAAATAATGCAGAAACAGCTCAATGTGTTCTTTAGATCTAAACGGTAAGAAAGAATCATCAATATACTTCTTATAGAAAGATGGTCGAAATTCAATAGGGCAACTATGAAGCCAAAGAGATTCAAAATGGCACATAAATATATTACTAAGTGTAGGACCTAATGGGCTACCCATAGCAACTCCATCATTTTGTTTGTAAAATTTTCAATCAAATAAAAATATTATATCTTTAGTAGCTACATGCAATAATTATTCAAAACTAAGATCTATCCAAACCACTGAATAAGGAATTAGAGAATAAGGAATAAAGAATGATGTCCAGAGTTTCATTTAGAGGCACATTTGTAAATAATCTTCGGACATTAAAATTGCCATAATGTATTTACCTGTTTTTGGAAATTTTAAAATCTCTGAAACAAAAGAGAATGTAACCTTAATCGAAAATTCGTTTTTAATCAGATTTCTAGGATCGATATGGAAAATTTTGAAAGATTATAATTAATTGTGCCAATAGCAGATAAAATTGGACGAATGGGTAAACCAGGTTTACGTATTTTAGGAAAGCCATGAAGAATTCCAAGTTTGGCACCTAACAAGAAAAAGAGAATTGTAGGTGTTCTCATTGATCATATTTTTGTTCTTTAATTTTCTAAGTAGTCTATTTAGTTTGTCCTCGACTTGATTAATTAGTTTAAGACAATTATTAGGTATAATACTAAATTTTGTAGAATCCGAAAAACGTTCAAGCATCTTATTAATATAACTAACTCTACCCATAATAGCAATACCAACATCTTTATCCGGTCTAGTTATCAACAAATTTTTATTAGACAAAAGTTCTTTTAAATTTCTAAAATCCGTTTTCGATGTAAATTGCATCAATTTTTTAGAATTAAAATTTACGGAAAACTACCCGAAGTCTTTCAACCCACATTTCTGAGTACAAAGATGTTTCCTTCAGAACTTTGGACCAATAGCATCATCCCCCCTCCCCCCCCTCTCCTACTCTGCTATTAACTCTCATTTTCTCCAATTAATTCATCCAATACAAGATTCAAGTTCTAAAATTTGAGATTTAGTATAAGCCGAACCTACATTTGCTGAAATTTTTTATATACTTGGTATCACAAGTTAAGTGAAAATTAGAAATCAGATATTATAATTTTGAAATGAGATCTCGACATGTGATAGAACGTTTCTCTTCATCTTAAATATTATATACATTTATTTATTTATTTTATACAGTAATTTTATAATTTATTTTTTTACTGTTATTTTAATCATTATTATTATTTTGTTCATTCTATTGTTAGCCTTGAAAATGGGTTGAAGGAGTTTTCCCCTGAAACTAATCGGTAATAAATTTCTTAAAAATGTTTTAAGTTTGTTATGATCCTTTTGACTGTAATAAACATCTTCAACGTTTTCTGCAATTTTCTTAAGTACTGCACAATATTAGTTTTATATTTTAAAATTTAAAAACAAATGAAAAATGGAGTATATTGCAAAAATCTGTTAATTTTGTATATTGTTTATAATTGCTAACAAGCACTTTATTATTAATAACTATAAAAATATCTCGTAAATATTTTGTTACCTCAGTTGGCATAACATTCTTTGACGTTTGCTTATTTATTCCTAAATATTTATTTATTTATTTATTTATTTATTCGAAGTGCTAAAAATAAACATTTTAGTGTACGAAGAGTGAAATTGAGGTGAAAATTAAATAAAAGAAAATATTTTATTTTTTTATTTATATTTTTTATTATTTTGTTTAAGAATTAAAAATTGGTTTAAAATCTTTGACTTTACCATGTGAAAAAAATTTAAATTTATGAAGCGTAAATAGTTCCAAATACAAGCTTAATTGTTACGCATTGAGATACTGAATTATGAAGATGATAATGATAATGATGATGATGATGGTGATTAAATCACTCACACGCAATTGATATATATATATAATATATATATATATATATATATATATATATATATATATATATATATATATATATATATATATATATATATATATATATATATATATATATATATATATATATATATATATATATATATATATATATATATATATATATATATATATATATAGAGAGAGAGAGAGAGAGAGAGACTTGGAAAAGGAAAGCAAAGTTTTAAAATATAATGAAACCAATTTTTTTAAAACGGTTTTCACAACTTCTTTTCAATAAAATGTTAATTAAGAAGAAATCAATGAAACGTTTTCATTTAAATTCACTTCTTTCGATTTCTATTAATCACACGCAGCATTTTCTTTCTAATTTCGATACAGCCGAGTAGAAGGTCAATTTTACGCGATCTCGTACATATATATATATATATATATATATATATATATATATATATATATATATATATATATATATATATATATATATATATATATATATATATATATAATATATATATAATATATATATATATATATATATATATATATATATATTTTTTTTTATTTCACCTCAGGTGGGCAAAGGCCAGA
>SEYY01023147.1:45000-48271 GCA_009176605.1 Armadillidium nasatum | reverse complement strand
TAAACATTAATTTAATTAAAAATGTTGAAGCCAATACTGAAGGTTTCCACATACTCATTTAATGCACAGTAAACCTTCAATTCTTATCTCGATCCCTCTTCGTTACAAACTAAAATTTATAAATCTCTATTTTAAAATGGAGTCAAAATATAAATTCATTAATTATATATAAAATAATTAAAATAATAATAAAGATAATGAAATAATTATAATATAGTAATAATACTGATATTAAAATAACAAATAAAAATCAAGACTAATATCGAAATTTAGTAACATTAATAAACAATAAAAAGGCTTAACAATTTTCTAAAAAGATCATCATCATTGAGTGAAAAAGTACAAGAGAAGAAACTTGATCATTTAAGGAAGAACAAGAAATTTTAATGATAAAGATTCCAATAACCTTCAATTTAGAAGTGAAGAGGAATTTCGAAGAATAGAGAAATTGCAAGAGGAAGAAAAAGGTGTGTATCTTCATAGTATCTTATTACAGAATGTTCAGTAGAGCAAAGAGGAACGTCAGCTCTAAGGAAAACTCCTCTATGCTTATCAATCCTCACATTTTATTGTAGACCATTTTGACTTGCATACGCTGCCACACTTAAAATTAATGAGGATCTGAGAAGAATTATGAGAGATTCTTGTGTCTGAAGAAAGTATGAATATAAAAGAATAATATAAAAGAATAAACTCGCATTGGGAAAATGAAGTCTCATGTGCAGTAAGAATATTTTTATTAAGTTAGGATGTGAGTGTGCCTAAATAGGGAAGTTTTAGTCATATTTTTTTTGTTGTTGCTTAGATAGAGTAAGGTGTCAGGGTGTAATTGGGGTAGCTTTTCAGAAGAAAAAATGCCTCAACCTGAATAGTATTCCCAGCTTTTTGAGATCGCCTTAGCAACCACTGATATTTGGTTTCCAAGATAATTTATTGTTTATGTTTATACCAAGAAGGTTTGTTATTTACAGGTGAGACTGGAGAGCTATCGAAGGAGATAGAAAAGATATATATTATATATAGATATTATATATTATATATATATATATATATATATATTATATATATTATATATATATTATATATATATAATATTATATATATATTTATATATATATATATATATATATATATATATATATATTATATAATATATATGTATATATATACTATATATATATATATATATATATATTATATATATATATATATATATATATATATATATATATATATATATATATATATATATATATATATAATATATATATATATATATATATATATATATATATATATATATATATATATATATATATATAATATATATATATATATATATATATATATATATATATATATATATATATTAATATATATATATATATATATATATATATATATATATACATATATATATAATATTATATATATATATATATATATATATATATATATATATATATTATATATTATATATATAATATATATGTGTGTGTGTGTGTGTGTGTGATGCCCATATTAAAGAAATTCCGTTCATCGTGCTCAAAAGGAACTAAAACTACCATGAATTTACGCGTTCCATCTTTGAATAAACTCCTCTTTGCTTACAGATGGACCAAGATCTCTCATTTGTACACAAATTTCTTCATCTGTCTTAAATTGAAAATCGCTTTTATATAGATACCCTATGGTATATATATATATATATATATATAATATATATATAATATATATATATATATATATAATATTATATATATATATATATATATATATATATATATATATATGTATATATATATATATATATATATATATATATATATATATATATATATATAATATATATATATATATATATATAATATATATTATATATATATATATATATATATATATATATATATATATATATATATATATATATATATATATATATATATTATATATATATATATATATAAACAGAGTATCCTCATTTATATATCTTTAAAATATAATATATAACATTTTCTTCTATTTAAAACTAAAGTCTTTTCATTCTCGAGGTTCATTTAACATCTAAGAAGAAATATAATTAAGATTTATATTACTTTCATTGCAATCATGACTTTTGTAAAGCAGCAATTTCTGCGTGTAGTCAGGTGATCTTCTCACACTTTTTTACTACAGCTCTAGTTTTGGTGCCTTCCTATATATATTATATATATATATATATATATATATATATATATATATATATATATATATATATATATATATATAATTATAGATATTATTATATATTATTAGTTCCAAATGTGTGGTTTTGTTTTTAATTTTTCTATAGTGCTCAGTGTTTTAATTTTTTTTTTTGTGTTTTTAATTAATTTATTTTTATTGACAGTGTAGCTCGAAATATGCAAGATAAGTATGATTTTTTTAAAATATTTTTTTTTTTTTCTATACGTTCTAATAATTAAATTTCATTACATAAATTTACCTCATAATCTGTTTACATTTAATATTTTTAATATTGATTTTAATAGTTTAAAAATATTAATATTAATTATTTTAGTTTCCTATATTGTGTGCTTGCGTGGGTGCGTGCGAGAGTGCGTGTTTAAGTGTATGGTTACGTGCGTGCGAGCATGTTTGCGTGATTGTGTGTGCACGTATTTATTTATTTATTTTTTTTTTTTGAATGCCAAATGAGTGATCGTGGGTTGGGCGTAGACGGGGGCTTTCCATTTTTTGCTAACGTTCGTGGCCTTCGATCTAATCTCGCGTCTGTTGAACACTACCTCACTACCTCTCTTCCTAACCTTTTGCTTCTGTCTGAGACCCAGTTGGACAGGGATTCTTTCTCTAGCAATCTTAATGTCTCTAACTACAACTTTTTTCACAATGGTTCTGTGCCTATATTATTAACACTCCTGTGACATTCTCGTAAATCTAGAATCTCCTAATTTCGACGTCTTATGGCTTAAAATCTGTCTTCCTACTACCACAATTATCCTGTGTTTCTGCTACTGCTCCACTAATGGAACAGATTTTAAAGTTTTTTTTCAATTCCTTACTACTACTCAAAAGACTGTCACTTCTTCTTATCCAAATGCTGAAGTCCTCTATTTAGGGGATTTCAACGTACACCACACTGAATGGTTGGGGTCCTCTCATACTGATACAGGTGGGAGGGAGGCCAAATCATTCAGCATTCTTAACGATCTGGAGCAATTTATTAGTGAACCCACACACATTCCAGATCGTCCTAACCAATTCTTGAATA